>PVIY010032653.1:0-28919 GCA_004026745.1 Myrmecophaga tridactyla
AATATTTCCTTGGTAACAGAGACCATCAGGAGATAGAAATAGGGTAAGATATTGGGTAATTGGAGCTGAAGGGATACAGATTGTGCAACAGGACTGAATATAAAAACTCAGAAATGGACAGCACAATATTACCTAACTGTAATACAATTATGTTAAAACACTGAATGAAACTGCATATGAGAATGATAGAAGGAGGAGGACTGGGGCATAAATGAAATCACAAAGAAAGTCGATAAAGATTGAGATGGTGTAATCTAGGAATGCCTAGAGTGTATAATGATAGTGACTAAATGTACAAATTTAAAAATGTTTTTGCATGAGGAAGAATAAAAGAATGTCATTACTGCAGTGTGCTGAAAATAGATGGTAATTAAAATTTTAAAATTTCAACTAATGTGTGAGACTAGAGCAAAAAATGTGTATTTGGTACAAATCTATACCTTGCCTAGTGCATCTCCTAATATAACTTATGTAGATAGTTGATTGAACACCTTAAGTACATGGAACTTTGTATAGGACATGAGATTTTGTTGGTATGTCCAGGTGATGCCCTGATGAATCCCAGAGTGATTTGATCAGTGAGTGGAAAAGTATTTGCAAAATCCCCTTCGGGGAATGGTGAGAATGGGGTAAAACTCAACTTCCCCAAGTTGAATCCTTGATACTCTCACAAGCAGTGTGGACAACCAAAGCTATAGGCTGAGCACCCAGTCTTGGGGATTGTTCATATGAAACTTAACCCCACAGGGGATAGGTCAAGCCTACTTAAAATTAAGCCTAAGAGTCACCCCCAAGAGAATCTCTTTTGTTGCTCAAATGTGGTCTCTCTCTCCAGCCAACACAGCAAGCAGACTCACCACCCTCCCCATGTCTACGTGGGACATGACTACCAGGGGTGTGGATCTTCCTGGCAGCGTGGGACAGAAATCCCAGAATGAGCTGAGATTCAGCATCAAGGGATTGAGCAAAACTCTAGAATGAGCTGAGACCCAGCATCAAGGGATTGAGAAAACCTTCTCGACCAAAAGGGGGAAGAGTGAAATGAGACAAAGTGTCATGGCTGAGAGATTCCAAACAGAGTGGAGAGGTTATCCTGGAGATTATTCTTATGCATTAAGTAGATATCACCTTGTTATCCAAGATGTAATGGAGAGGCTGGAGGGAACTGCCTGAAAATGTAGAGCTGTGTTCCAGTAGCCATGTTTCTTGATGATGATTGTATAATGATAGAGCTTTCACAATGTGACTGTGTGATTGTGAAAACCTTGTGTCTGATGCTCCTTTTATCTACCTTGTCAACAGATAAGAGGAACATATGGAGTGAAGGTAAATAATAGGGGGAACAAAGGTTGGAGTAGATTTAGTTTGAAATGCTGGTGATCAATGAAAGGGATCAGTAAGGGGTATGGCCTGTAAAAATTTTTTTTCTCTTTGTTATATTTTTCTGTTGTCTTTTTATTTCTTTTTCTGAATTGATGCTAGTGTTCTGGGAGTTGATCATGATGATGAATATGCAACTATGTGATGATACTGTGAATTGTTGAGTGTATGTGTTGGGAATGTTTGTAATTTTTTTTTAATTAATAAAAAATAAAATAAAATTTACTAATTGAAAAAAAAATGTTAGTGTTTGGGCGGGCCATGGTGGCTCAGCAGGCAGACTTCTTGCCTGCTGTGTCGGAGACCCGTGTTCGGTTTCCGGTGCCTACCCCAAAAAAAAAATTTTTTTTTTAAATAAAGAATGTTAGTGTTGTATGTTGATTGGTTTTATTAATAAAAATTATTAGAAAAAAGAAATACCATGTAAAATATATAGAGAGAGATAGATCCTTATAAAACTGTTCCAAAAAAAACTGAAAAGGAGGAAACACTTCCTAATTCATTCTATGAGTCCAAAGTCAGTTTAAAATATGACAAGAAAAGAAAATTACAGACCAATATCCCTTATGAATATAGATAGATGTAAAAGGTCAACAATATACTAGCAAAACAATCTGACAGCACATTAAAAAGATCATATACTTCAACCAAATGAAATTTATCCAAAAATTCAAGTGCAGTTCAACAGTGAAGCCCCTTTAGAGACCAGTGTGGTGGTTGCACAGGACACTAGAGGTGGCGTTGTCATATCACCCTGCAACCCCATTGCTAGGTATATACTTGGAGGAACTCAGTGTGGGAACACAAATGGACATTTTCACACTAGTATTTATGGCAGCAGTGTTTGCGATCTGGAATGGACAGAGGTGGCCTAAGAGTACAATGACTGTGGGAAAAGAAGGAGTAATTGTGGTGCATACATACACGGACTACTGAGAGCCACGAGAAGGAATGAAGTTGTGAGGCATGCAACTAGGTGAATGAACCTTAAGGACTGTACATCAAATGAAATGTCAAAAATAAAAAGACAAATATTATCATGCCTCACTCGTGATCTACCTATAATATACAAGCTCAGAGAATTGAAGTTGAGAGCAAGAGTTATCAGGTTGGAGCCTATTATAAAGGATCCTAGATTGTAAGCACTTATAGCAGTCACATATATTCAAAAGTTGTAATTATTAATTCTAAATTCTGACATACTAAGCCATTTATAGATAACCTGCTCGTTCCCAGAAACTTTGGGAATTTATGTGACACCTGAGACTCAGAGTTAGAGCTCTGAAGCTAAAAAAAAGGCAGCATTTTAAAATAGTTTAAAAAGTTGAAAAAAGGAATCAGACTTCAAGTACAGATATGAATGAAGCTAGTTTGGATGGGACTAAGGCATATCAAAATACAGGATAAACGATGATATGGTCCATATTTTAAAACTTCAACTTTGGTGTGAGATCAAAAGGAGAGATGTTTATTTGGTGCAAAATTTATATTTTGGGTAATGCATTACCTAATTTAACTCACATGGTCAGTTTAATTGAACACCATAAGAACATTGTGATAGTTAGGTTCAGGTGTCAACTTGGCCAGGTGATGATGCCCCATTGTTCTGTTTCTTGTGGACTTAAATCATCAGTCTGTGAAATTCATCTATGGCTGATGACATTTGAGATCTGCTAAGGGGAGTGCCTTCCACAATGAGTGAGGTTTAATTTAATTAGCTGGAGGCTTAAAAGAGGGAGGTCATCCCCCTTACATGGGACATGACTCCCAGGGGCATAAATCTCCCTGGCGATGTGGGACAAAACTCCCGGGATGAGCCAGGACCCAGCATCAAGGGATTGAGAAAGCCTTCTTGACCAAAATGGGAAAGAGAGAAATGAGACAAAATAAAATTTCAGTTTAGTTGAGAAATTTCAAAGAGAGTTGAGAGGTTATTCAGAAGGTTATTCTTATACATTATATAAATATCCCTTTTTAGTTTATGGTGCATTGGAATGGCAGGAGGAAAGTACCTGAAACCATTGAGCTGTGTTCCAGTAGCCTTGATTCTTGAAGATGACTGTATAAATATATAACTTTTACAATGTGATTGTATGATTGTAAAAACCTTGTGTCTGATGCTCCTTTTATCCAGGGTATGGACAGATGAGTAAAAATATATAGACAAAGAATAAATAAATAATAGGGGGGGACAAAGGGTAAAGTAAATTGGGTAGATGGAAATACTAGCGGTTAATGAAATGGAGGGGTAAGAGGAATGGTATGTATGAGGTTTTTTTTTTTTCCTTTTTATTTTTCTGGAGTGATGCAAATGTTCTAAAAAGGATCATGTAGATGAATACAACTACGTGGTGATGTTGTAAACCACTGAGTGTACATCTTGTATGGAATGTATGTGTGTAAAGATTTATCAATAAAAATATTTTTTAAAGAAGAGAAAAAGAGAGGTGAGAAGAGAGCTCAGCAGCTCAGCATACCTCATCCAGCACTAGCAACTCAGCCCAGACATTTGGAGATGCAGAAAGGAATCTCCCCGGGAAAAGCCGTTGGACCCAGATGACAGGGGGGAAAGCCAGCAGACATTGCCATATGCCTTCTTATTGACAGAGAAACTCAGATGAAGGCTAGCTACCTTTCCTCTGAAGAACTATAAATTTGTAACTGAATAAATCCTCTTATTAAAAGCTGATCCATCTCTGGTGTGTTGCATTCTGGCAGTTTTAGCAAACTAAAACATTCATGGAATCTTGAATAAGGCATGAGATCTTGTTGATTTGTCCAGGTTAGTATGATGCCCCAATATATCCCTGAGTAATTTTGGCAGTGAATAATAAAGTATTCCTTGAGGGACTGGGGAGAAAAGAGAAAATATTCAACTTCCCCATTTGGGAAATTCCTGATATTCTCACAACTAGTGGAGACAACCAAATCAATAGGCTGAGCCCTTGTTCTAGTTTGCTAGCTGCTGGAATGCAACACACCAGAGACAGATTGGCTTTTAATAAAAGGGGATAAACGATGCCTTTTAATAAAAGGCAGCTAACTTTCCACTGAGGTTCTTTCTTACGTGGAAGGCACAGGATGGTCTCTGCTGGTCTTTTCTCCAGGCCCCTGGGTTCTAACAACTTTCCCCCGGGGTGACTTCTTTCTGCATCTCCAAAGGCCTGGGCTGAGCTGCAAGTGCTGAGATGAGGAATGCCGAGCTGCTTATGCTGTGCTACGTTGCGCTCTCTCATTTGAGCACCAGCCAATTAAGTCAAACGTCACTCATTGCAGCAGACACGCCTCCTAGCCGACTGCTGATGTAATTAGCAACAGATGAGGTTCATGTACCATTGGCTCACGTCCTCAGCAACAAAACTAGGTACGTTCACCTGGCCAAGTTGACAACTGAATCTAACTACCACAGCCCTCAATCTTGGGGCTCGCCCCTATGAAACTTATTTCTGCAAAGGAGAAGCTAAACCTACTTATATATACATGCCTAAGAGTCACCCCCAGAAAACCTCTTTTGTTGCTCAGATGTGGCCTCTCTCTCTCTAAGCCAATTCAGCAGGTGAACTCACTGCCCACCCCCCTACAAGGGACATGACTCCCAGGGTTGTAAATCTCCCTGGCAACATGGGACAGAAATCCCAGGATGAGCTGGGACCCGGCATCAAGAGATTGAGAAAGCCTTCTTGACCAAAAGGGAAAAGAGAGAAATGAGACAAAATAAAGCTTCAATGGCTGAGAAATTTCAAATAGAGTTGAGAGGTTATCCTGGAGGTTATTCTTATGCATTATATAGATGTCCCTTCTTAAGTTTATGGTGTATTGGAGTGGCTGGAGGGAAGTACCTGAGCTGCATTCCAGTAGCCTTGATTCTTGAAGATGATTGTATAAAGATATAACATTTACAATGTGACTGTATGCTAGTGAAAACCTTGTGTCTGATGCTCCTTATATCAAGGGTATGGACAGATAAGTAGAAAATATGGATAAAAAATAAATAATAGGGGTGACAAAGGGTGAAACAAATTGGGTAGATGGAAATACTAGTGGTCAATGAGAGGGAGGGTAAGGTATATGGTACATATTAGTTTTTTTCATTTTTCTTTTTATTTCTTTTTCTGGAGTGATGCAAATGTTCTAAAAAATGATCATGGTGATGAGTACACAATATGTGATGATACTGTGAGCCCTTCATTGTACATCATGTATGAAATGTATGTGTGTGAAGATTTCTCAATAAAAATATTTTAAAAACTAATTTGAAAAATAAAAACATTTTAGCAGAGGTCTTTCTAATCTACCAAGAATTTCCATTTTGTACTGGTAGGGCCACAGTGTTTTCAAACCTTCTCCAAATTACTTTCAATGGAAGATCACCCCTTAGTGGAAATGCAGTAGATAATACGATATCTATGTTTCACTGGTGAAAATGTTAAAGAAAAATCCTTGAAACTTAAAATTATGTTTATACTTCTAAGCAAAGACTAAAGCAACACTTTCAATAAGCAATGTAGATGCCTGAGTTGTAATGAGTTGTATTTGCATAAGATCAATAGTTTTAAAGTTGCTTGAATTTGTATCCCAGTTCATAAATTAATGTCTACTTCCATTAGAACTTTTATTTTACTTTATTTTCAGAGCATCACATGACTGTTAAAGTATGTTACAGAATATGACTGCAGTATAGATTACAGCCTTTTTTCTGCCCAAGAAGCCTGAAGGCTAAAACACAGACAAATGAGTAGTACTCATGCTTGAGATTAAGTTGGGTCCACAAAATATGAAATACTAATATTTACCTTAATGAATAGATGCCATACATTGGAAACTGTGCTGGATGCTTTATAGATGTTATTTTGCTAATAAACTTTTCAATTTATTTCTGGAAAAAATATATATTCAATGGCAGAGAGATTTCAAACAAAATCGAGAGGTTATCCTGGAGGTTATTCTTATGTATTATATAGATATCCCTTTTTAGTGTTTAGTGTATTACAATAGCTAGAGGTAAATACCTGAAACTGTTTAGCTATATTCCAGTAGCCTTGATTCTTGAAGACGATTGCATACTATATAGCTTTTACAGTGTGAACATGTGACTGTGAAAACCTTGTTGCTCATTCTCCCTTTATCCAGGGTATGGACAGATGAGTTTAAAAAAAAAAAATGACAAAAATAAGCAAATAAACAATGAAGGGAGCATAAGGGATAAAAAAAATTGGGTCAATTGCAATATTATTGGTCAATGAGAGGGAGGGGTAAGGAGTATGAAATCGATGGGGTTTTTCTCTTTTCTTTTTATTTCTTTTTCTGGAATGATGCAAATGTTCTAAAAATGATCATGGTGGTGAATATACAACTTGTGATGAAATTGTGAGCCACTTATTATATAACTTTGGATGGACTATATGGTGCATGATGTTATCTCAATAAAAACATACTTTTAAAAAAAGCATTAAACATATGCATTGAAAATTGTAAAAACATTACTGAAAGGAATTAAAATGACCTAAATATATGGAAAAACATTCCATGTCCATTGATTGGAAGACTTAATATTGTTAAGATGGCAATACTCTACAAACTGATGTAAGATTCAATACAATGCCTATCAGAATCCTAGCTGGCTTCTTTGTAGAAATTGATAAGTTAATCCTCAAATTCATGTGGAATTGCAAGGGAACTAAAGTAATCAAAAGAATAACTTAAAACAGAAAAAAAGAACATTGGAAGACTCACACCTCCCAGTTTCAAAATTTACTACAAAGCAACAGTTATCAAGACATTGTGATACTAACATAAAGATAGACATACAGATAAATGAAAAAGAATTGAGAGTTCAGAAATAAATCCATATGTCATCAATCAGCTGATTTTCAACAAGGACACAAGACTGTTCAATATGGAAAACAATAGGCTATACAGCAAATGGTGCTGGAACAATTGGATAGCCTCAAAGAAAATAAATTAGGCCTTTATGTTATACCATATAAAAAAAGTAACTCTAACTGGATCAAACATAAATGTAAGAGCTAAAACTATAAAACTCTTACAGTAAATCAGGGGTAAATCTTCATGACTTCAGATTTGGCAATGGATTCTTAGATATGATGTCAAAAGCATAAGCAACAAAAGAAAAAAATGGATGTTTGACTTCATCAAAAGTTAAAATTTTTGTGCTTCAAAGGACACTAGCAAGAAAGTGAAAATATTACCCATAGAATGGGGGAAATTATTTTCAAAGCATATCTCTGATAAGGAACTTGTCTCTGTTACACATCTCAAATTTTCACAACTCATTAATGCAACAAAAAAACGAATTTTAAAAATGGGCAAACATTCTGAAAATACATTTTTCCAAGAAGATATTCAAACAGCCAATAAACACATGAAAAGATGCTCAGTGTCAGTAAAGAAATGTAAATCAAAACTACAATAAGATACTACTTCACACCCACTAGAATGACTAAAATAAAAAAATCAGATAGTTAACAATTGTTGGTGAGGACATGGTGAAATAGGAACCCTCATGCATTGTTGGTGGAAATGTAAAATGATGCCACACTGTGGAAAACAGTATGACAGTTCCTCAAAATGTTAAACATAAACCGAACAGATTAGGGTTAAAGTAATTCAGAACATAAGGGTAAGGAAGACAGTGTCTATATTTTAGAACTATACATACTCTTTGAGACCAATGGAAGAAAGGTTTATCTGATCTGGAACTGAAATTTTCTGTAGTGCATAATCTAATTCAACCTATCTGTATAGCTCATTTGAACAACTGAAACACAGGAAGCACAGAATAAGAAAGAGGTCCTTTAATCCTGTATAGATTATTGTAATGCCTGGAAACATCTTAGAGTATATTAACCAGATAATCAAAAAGTATTGGCAAAGTCCCCTGAGGGATGGGAGAAAGAATATGGAACTATTAAACCTTACCATCAGGGGATACCCTGATACTGTGTCAAACTTTAGGGGAACCCAAATCAGTAGACCATGCCCTCGATCAAGAGGATTACTCTTGCGAAGCTTATGTAGGTAGTGGAGAAGCTCAGACTACCTATAGGCATGCCTAAAAGTTACTTCTGGAGGACCTCTGTTGTTGCTTAGATGTGGCCTCAGTCTCTCTAAGCCCAACTCTGCAAGTGAAATCATTGCCCTTCCCAATATGTGGGACATGACATCCACGGGTGAAAGTCTCTCAGGCGACATGGGAGATGACTCCCAGGGATGAGTCCAGACCTGGCACTGTGGGATCAACAATTACATCCTGACAAAAAGGGGGAAAATAAGTATAATTAAGAAAGTATCAGTAGGCGGCTATGACTTTGGGCATGTGGGACTCGTGGCGCATTGGCTCGCCGAGCAGCCTGCCAGACGCTGCCTCCGAGTGGTCCCAGGCTCCGGTGCAGGCCCGACCCCGGAAACCCACGCCTTGGGGCGGTGCTCGAGCCCAGAGGGAGAAGGCGGGAGAGCTCGCCGGGTGCGAGGGGCGAATGGCCCCAGGGCTCGACAGCATGAGTCAGCAGCGCCCAGCGAGGAAACTGCCCAGCGTCCTCATGGACCCGGCGGAGAAGGCTGTCCGTCACCGGTGCCGAGACCCCATCAGCGTGGAGAGCCTGCTGCCACCAAAAATAAGGATTAATTTAGAAGATGATGTTCAATATGTGTCCATGAGAAACACTCTAAAAGTGACGAGACCTCATTTTGATGTATCACTGGTTTATTTAACTCAAAAATTTATGGATCTTGTCAGATCTGCTCCTGGAGGTATTCTTGACTTAAACAAGGTTGTGACAAAACTGGGAGTGCGAAAACGAAGAGTATATGACATCACCAATGTCTTAGATGGAATTAACCTGGTTGAAAAAAAGTCTAAGAACCATATTCGATGGATAGGATCTGATCTCAGCCAGTTTGGAGCAAAACCCCAGCAAAAGAAGCTACAGGAAGAACTTTCTGACTTATCAGCAATGGAAGATGCTTTGGATGAGTTAATTAAGGATTGTGCTCAGCAGTTGTTTGAATTAACAGATGACAAAGAAAATGAAAGACTAGCGTATGTGATGTGTCAGGATATTCATTGCATCCAAGCCTTCCACGAACAGATTGTTATTGCGGTTAAAGCTCCAGCAGAAACCAGGTTGGATGTTCCAGCAACCAGAGAAGACTCTATAACAGTACATATAAGGAGCACCAAAGGACCTATTGACATTTATTTATGTGAAGTGGAGCCGGATAGCACAAGCCACAAGATGCCTGAAGATGGTGGGACGCCCTCAGCTGAAAGCCGGCCTCTGGAGCATCCCGATGAGGAAGAAAATCTTCCTCAGCAAAATGAAGAATTACCTGAAGTGAACAACAGACTACCTGTAGCATTTGAGAATTTATGTATTAAGTTTGGGGATGGGGGGCATCCTAAGTGGATGAATTATGCATCGAATTTCATTCTCAGATCAATAAATCATCTATGGAGCTCTCTTGTTCACAGTTAGTGGCATCACTGAGGACAGTACCATCTCCTTCCTAGTCAGTAATGTTAAAAGGAGTAGCTTCTTGGAGCAGTCCACTGTTAGATTAATGGATACTATGGTTTATGCATTCAAAAGCAACTCTTTATAATTACTCACTGCTTTTTGTCAGTGACACAGACATCTTGCCTACTGAAATAACTTCATCAAAAGAATATCACTGAAACAGTCAGACATGGAATGGATAGTTCTTCATGGACTCTACTCTTTTTCTTCAAGGATAATGTATAGTATATAAAAGAGAAATTGCCTTATACTGGGTCATGTTTGCATTTTACTGTTGTAAATTGAGTAGGTGTACACAATGAATCTGAATGTGATGTCTTTGTATATATCTGTATAATGTTTAGATTACTTACAAAAAATGTCTAAAGTGAAACTTCACTATTGTACACCCAAAACAATGTATATATAGAAAGTAACTGACAAATTCTCTAACTTCTGTGGTGTCTGTAACTTATTTGAATCCTCTGAATGAGGGTTAGAGGAGACTTCAAACTTCTACATATAGAAGTATCACAAATGTGCTACACATTTAGAGCATGTGAATATAATTAAAGTATTTTTAATATGATTTCCAAAGTGAAAAAAAAAAGTATCAGTGGCAGAGAGAATTCAAATAGAGTAGAGAGGCTACTCTGGAGGTTGCTCTTACACAAGCTTCAGGTAGAACTTGCTGCCTATCATAACCTGCCAACCACTAAACAGGACCATTCCAGCCAACCCTAATGAACACCTAGGACAATATATAATATACAACAAGGGTTTCAGGCACTAGAGTAACTTTACAGAAACCAACAACCTCCAGATGGCTCCCTGGTCCAGACAAGTCCTGAAACCTAGCCCAGTCTCTCCAGAACAACAGATAGCTCCATCTCCCTACCCCATATTAGTGACAGACCCTTCTAATATCAAAAATTTAGAATTCCCATAGCCCAAACAACCCCAGTGACAAGTATGGAAAGATCAAAGGTGATGGTGGAATTATACATAGAAGATAGGACTTAAATTAATATGAATGCCGAATCATTAAATTGATATCTGTTTTAGTCTCCTGTATTTTAGAGCAGCTAGAAGTAAAAACCTAAAATTGTGAAATTGTAACCCATGTCAAAGTCTGAAATATGTTCTACAACACCTTGTGTTGCTGTGCTTTGAAATTTATAGCTTTTTTGTATACATGTTACTGTTCACAAGAAAAAAAGGAAAAAAAGTCGACTGTGATTATAAAAAGTATTTAAACCCTCTAGCCTCCTATATTCTGGAGCAGCTAGAAGGAAAAATGTGAGAGAATCATATGGCAGCCCATGACAAACTCTGGGATTTGTCCTGTAACCACTTGTTAAAGAGTGCTTTGAAAACTATTGCTTTCTATTTCTTTGCTTTGTATATATGTTAAGCTATACAATAAAAAAGTTAAAAAATAAAAATAAACATAGAGTTACCATATGATCCACCAATTCCCAGGACACTTCACCTTACAGGCAGCCCAATTTCTTTGCCACATGTTCTTTCCTGATAACTCAATCATGGCAGCACCTGGGCCTGGCAACTGGGAAAGTCCCTCCCTAGAGTTTCTTTATCTGTGGCAAACCCTTTCTCTTATAGGCTGTACTCTAGTAAGTTTAAAAGCACAGACAACCAGGAAGCACTCTTCCTTAGAAATGGGTACTGCTTCTACAGCACACTGCCTAGCCACAATATTGAAGTCAGACAGTAAATTAGGAACACAAACGCTTCTAGGAGGATGGGTGGTTAGCTCAGCAGCTTTGAAATGGTCTGGATGCCTGGGATAGGGAGCCTGATTCTATAGTAGCTGAAGGATCAGCACTCAGAATGGCAGGCTGCTCACCTGGGATGCCAAGTACCAGTAGAGAAATCTGCCTTTTTCTAGATGGGTGGTGTTTCTGCTACAATACTGTCTGGCACAATATTGCCAGGAGGACAGCCAGTGCTGGCCCACAAATGGGTCAGTTATATAACCCTATCCTACAGTTAAGTCTCTTGTGTGAAAAGGAGGGAAAGTGAGTAAAGAAATTCCTTACTTACAGCTTTTATAGCATTTTATCAGCACAAAACCATAAAAGGCTCTTGCAAATTAAGGTATGCCTAGGAAAACTCTCAGAAACTTCTTCCTCATGACTCTTCTTTGCAGAAAGAGGTAAATATTTTAAATAATCCTCTTTTAAATAGTGTCCCCCCCCCACCCCAGAATCCTCGTTTAGTCTCTGAAAGTCAGCATTACTCCATACTGCAACTGATAGAGAAGAAGAAAAAGAGATCAGGCTTCAATTAGAGATATGAATGAAGCTTATCTGTTTGGGACAAAGTGAAGGATGATATTGCCTGTATTTTAAAACTTCAACTTCTATGTGAGAACAAAGGAAAAGATGTTCATTTTGCCCAAAATTTAAATTTTCTATAGCCTTTCTAACTTAACCTGTCTGGCCAGTTTATTTAAACAACATAAATACATAGAGCCTAGAATAGGAATGAGATGGTGAGTCTGTATATCTTAATGTAATACCATGATGCATTCCAGACTATTTTGGGCAGATAATAAAAAAAGTATTTGCAAAGTCCCTTGAGGGACTGGAGAAAAAAATATGGAACTGTTAAACTTCCCTACCTGGGAAATTCCTGATAACCTATTAAGCATTTGGGACTCCCTAGTTAATAAGCCAAGCCCTTGACCTTCCTCTGCTGAAGTTACCCTCTGGTGCACATTCACATGGGACACAAATATCTTCATGTCTTTAGCCCACTCAGAAAGGTCTATCCACATACTTCTTCCCCAGACCGCTTTGTCACCAATTTTCCAATTACGGTCTTTCCAAGTCCCTGACCATCCAGCCACACCATTAGCAACAGCCCATGAGTCAGTATACAAATGCACCTCTGGCCAGTTCTCCTTCCAAGCAAAATGAACAACCAGGAGCACAGCTTGAAGTTCTGCCCACTGGGAGGATTTTCCCTCACCATTGTCCTTCAAAGACACCCCAGAAAGGGGTTGTAGTGCTGCAGCTGTCCACTTTCAGGTATTACCTGAATATTGTGCTGAACCATCTGTAAACCAGGCCCGGGTTTTCTCTTCCTCAGTCAATTCACTGCAAGGAACTCCCCAAGAGGCCATAGCTCTGGTCAGGAAACAGAAGGTAAGATGGCAGGAGTGGAGACCATGGACAATTGGGTCACTTCCTCATGTAACTTACTTGTGCCTTCAGGACCTGCTCTGGCCCTATCTCATATATACCATTTCCATTTTACAATAGAGTGCTCCTGTGCACACCCAACTTTATGACTTGGTGGGTCAGACAACGCGCAGCTCATGATAGGCAACTCAGGTCTCATGGCAACTTGGTGGCCCATGGTTAAGCGTTCAGTCTCTACTAAGGTCCAGTAGCAGGCCAAACGCTGTTTCTCAAAAGGAAAGTGGTTATCTGCAGCAGATGGTAAGGCTCTTCTCCAAAATCCTAAGGGTCTGTGTTGTGATTCTCCTATACAAGCCTGCCAAAGGCTCCAAACAGCATTTCTATTTGCCACTGACACTTCTAGCGTCATTGGATCTGCTGGATCATATGGCCCAAGCACAGAGCAGCTTGTACAGCAGCCTGGACCTGTCAGAGGGCCTCCTCTTGTTCAGGTCTCCACTCAAAACTAGCAGCTTTTCTGGTCACTCGATAAATGGGCCAGAGTAGCACACCCAAATGAATGTTGTCGCCAAAATTCAAAGAGACCAACTAGACATTGTGCCTCTTTTTTGGTCGTAGGAAGGGCCAGGCGCAGCAACTTATCCTTCACCTTAGAAGGGATATCTCGACATGCTCCACACGACTGGACACCTAGACATTTCACTGAGGTGGAAGGCCCCTGTATTTTTGTTGGATTTATCTCCCATCCTCTGACACACAAATGCCTTACCAGTAAGTCTAGAGTAGTTACTACTTCTTGCTCACTAAGTCCAATCAACCCCCCATCAATATCATGGACCAGTGTGATGTCTTGTTGAAGGGAGAAATGATCAAGGTCCCTGCTGACAAGATTATAACATAAGGCTGGAGAGTTGATATACCCCTGAGGTAGGACAGTGAAAGTATATTGCTGACATTACCAGCTGAAAGCAAACTGTTTCTGGTGGTCCTTACTAAAAGCTATTGAGAAAAAAGCATTTGCCAGATCAATAGCTGCATACCAGGTACCAGGGGATGTACTGATTTGCTTAAACAATGATACCACATCTGGAATAGCAGCTGCAATTAGAGTTACCACTTGGTTGAGCTTATGATAATCCACTGTCATCCTCCAAGACCCATCTATTTTCTGCACAGGCCAAATAAGAGATGTGCTGGTTTGAAAGGATGTATAGAGCCTAGAAAAGCCATGTTTTAATCAAAATCCCATTTTGTAAAGGCAGAATAATCCCTATTCAATACTGTATGTTTGAAACTGTAATCAGATCATCTCCCTGGAGATGTGATTTAATTGAGTGGTTGCTGTGCTAGTTTGAAATGATGTATGGACCCTAGAAAAGCCATGTTTTAATCCTAATCCCATTTTGTAAAGGCAGCCATTTCTTCTAATCCCTATTCAGTATTGTAAATTTGGAACTGTAATTAGATCTCCCTGGAGATGTGATTTAATCAATAGTGGTTGTTTAGCTGGATTAGGTGACGACATGTCTCCACCCATTTGGGTGGGTCTTGATAAATTTCTGGAGTCCTATAAAAGAGGAAACATTTTGGAGAATGAAAGCGATTTGGAGAGTGCAGAGAATGCTGCAGTACCGTGAAGCAGAAAGTCCACAAGCCAGCGACCTTTGGAGATGAAGAAGGAAAACACTTCCTGGGGAGCTTCATGAAACAGGAAGCCAGGAGAAGAAGCTAGCAGATGACTCTGTGTTCGCCACGTACCCTTCCAGATGAAAGAGGAACCCTGACCATGTTCACCACGTACCTTTCCAGATGAGAGAGAAAAACTCTGACTGTGTTTGCCATGTGCCCTTCCACTTGAAAGAGAAACCCTGAACTTCACTGGCCTTTTTGAACAAAGGTGTCTTTCACTGGATGCCTTTGATTGGACATTTCTATAGACTTGTTTTAATTGGGACATTTTCTCAGCCTTAGAACTGTAAACTAGCAACTCATTAAACTCCCCTTTTTAAAAGCCATTCCATTTCAGGTATACTGCATTACGGCACCTAGCAAACTAGAATAGTCGTTAAACTGGATTAGGTGACGACATGTCTCCACCCATTTGGGTGGGTCTTGATAAGTTTCTGGAGTCCTATAAAAGCGGAAACATTTTGGAGAATGAAGGAGGTTCAGAGACAGCAGAGAATGCTGCAGCACAATGAAGCAGACAGTCTATCAGCCAGTGCTTTGGGGATGAACGAAAACGTCTCCCGGGGAGCTTCATGAAACAGGAAGCCAAGAGAGAAAGCTAGGCGATGATGCTGTGCTCACCATGTGCCCTTCCAGCCAAGGGAGAAACCATGACTGTGTTCACCATGTGCCTTCTTGGATGTGAGAGAAATCCTGACCTTCATCGGCCTTCTTTAACCAAGGTATCTTTCCCTGGATGCCTTTGATTGGACATTTCTATAGACATCTTTTAATTGGGACATTTTCTTGGCCTTAGAACTGTAAACTAGCAACTCATTAAATTCCTCTTTTTAAAAGCCATTCCATTTCTGGTTTATTGCAATCCAGCAGCTAGCAAACTAGAACAGGAGAGTTGAATAGGGATATGGTAAGAATCACCACCCCTGCATCCTTCAAGTCCTTAAGAGGGGCAGTAATCTCTGCAATCCATCCAGGAATCCGGTATTGCTTCTGATTTACCATTCTGCTAGGTAGGGGCAGTTCTAGTGGCTTCCACTTGGCCTTTCCCACCATAATAGCCCTGACTGCATGAGTCAGAGAGCAAATGTGGGGAGTCTGCCAGTTGCTCAGCATGTCTATTCCAATAATACATTTTGGAACTGGGGAAATAACTACAGAATGGGTTCGGGGACCCACTGGACCCACTGTGAGACAGACCTGAGCTAAAACTCCATTGATCACCTGGCCTCCATAAGCCCCCACTCTAACTGGTGGACCAGAGTGACGTTTTGGATCCCCTGGAATTAATGTCACTTCTGAACCAGTGTCTAATAATCCCCCAAATATCTGATCATTTCCTTTTCCCCAATGCACAGTTACCCTGGCAAAAGGCCGTCGGTCTCCTTGGGGAAGGCTTGGAGGAAGATTAACAGTATAAATTTGTGGCAGTGTAACAGGGTTCTCCCCCAAAGGGACCTGGCCTCCCCTTCATTCAAAGGGCTCTGGGTCTGTAAACTGTCTCAAGTCTGGAAATTGATTAAGGGGCCAAGACTCTGTGTTTTTGTAATTCGGGTTAGACTTCTGTTCACTTGACCTAGAACTCTTTTGTTTATACAGCTCCAACAAGGATTTAGTAGACTGCCCTTCTATTGTATTTCTAGGTACCCCATGATTTACTAGCCAATGCCACAAATCTCTGCGAGTCATATTATTTTGACTCCTGCTTTGAGTTTGCTGTCTATTATGATAGCCACATCCACCCTGTCTTTGGTGATTAAGTGCTGGCACCTGGCTTCTGCCAACTGGAGATCCGGTCATCCCCATTGTGTTTAAGGATTCCAGCTCAGTGCCAGCAGTTCCTACAGTAATATCTGACCTACAGAGAAGTACAACCACAGAGCTCTTCAGGGATGATGGTGTTAGTCTCACAAATTTATTTCTCACTGTTCTGGTAAAAGGTGCATCCTTCAGACATTCCTGGGGTGCAAAGTAGGCTTTGCATGATAAATCCACTCTAACATTCCAACCTCTCTAAGCCTCTGGATCCCTTCCTCTACATTATACCAGGGCAGTTCTGGCATTTCAACCTCAGGTAATGTTGGCAATCTTTTGATCCATGTTTCAACCAACCATCCAAACAAACTGTTAATGCTTTTCTAACACCTCGAGCTATAACATTAAATGCAGAATCTCTGCTTAGTGGGCCCATATCAGTAAATTCACCCTGATCCAACCTTATATTCCTCCCATCATTATCCCACACCCTTAAGATCCATTGCCACACATACTCCCCTGATTTCTGACTATATTTATTAGAAAACTCACACAGTTCTTTTGGAGTATAACGTACCTCCTCATGTGTGATACTTTGTATCTCACCTTTAGGGGCCTGTTGGGACTTTAGTATAGTTATGGTTCTGGAAGAAATGAGGGGTGGTGGGGGTGTGTCATGAAAAGAATTAGAAATATCTTCTAAGCCATTTGCTTCAGGGCATTCATTTGCAGTTTCATCTGGAGAAACAGGATTAATCATTCTAGGGTAATCCCTTCAGGAGGAGGTTGGGTGGCCAACTCCTCAAGGCAGGCTGGAGGTGGGGTGGCTATGTTCTCAGAGCAAATTATTACAGGGTTATCTAGAGAAGACTCAGCATGACCTAGAACCTTAAGTAGCTGTGTAATACCTAAGACTCAAAGTTAAAGTTCTCCAGCTCTAAAAGTCAGCATTACTCCATACAGTAACATGATGCTGATCTAGCTAAAACTAAAATATATATATTGCCACAACTCAACAACAAAAGAACAAACAATCCAATTATAAAATGGGCTAAAGCTATGAATAGGCATTTTTCTGAAGAGCAAATACAGATGGCTCAAAGGCACATGAAGAGATGCTCATTTTGACCGGCTTTTAGGGAAACGCAGATCAAGACTACAATGAGATACCACCTCACACCTATAAGAATGGCTGCTATTAAACAATCAGGAAAATATAAATGTTAGAGAGGATGTGGAGAAACCGGGACACTTATGCACTTCTGGTGGGAATGTACAATGGTGCAGCCACTATGGAAGACTGTTTGGCAGTTCCTTAGGAAACTAAATATCAAGCTGTCCTATGACCCAGCAGCAGCACTACTTGGTATATTCCCAGAAGAGCTGAAAGCAATAACACAGACATTTGCACATCGATGTTCATAGCAGCATTATTCACAATTACCAAAAAATGGAAACAAACCAAATGCCCATCAACAGAAGAGTAAATCAACAAAATTTGGTATATACATACAATGCAATACCATGCAGCAGCAAGGCAAAATGATGTCCTGAAGCACATGAAAGATGGATGAGCCTTGAGGACATAATGTTGAGCAAAATTAGCCAGACACAAAAGGACAGATACCGTATGATTCCACTTTTATGACCAGCATAAAGGTATAATCAGAGCCTTACAATACAGAATGCAGGGGACTTAGAGATACATAGAAGCTAGAGATGGGTGAACTGTTAGCTAATGAGGTTAAACTCCAATGTAAGGGAATAAATAGGAGCGGAGGTGATTCTCTAGTGGGTCTAGAAGCAATATTACCATATTGAAGATGAACTAAGATTGAAAGGGGTTGTACAGACCTACATGTCCCACTGACTCACACTAGAAATATGAATGAGTTCTTATAAGAATTACTTCAAAGATGTGATTCTTGTATAAAGACTGTTTAAGTCCAGGTTACAGAGGGAAAACTGCTATTGCATGCTATGAGCTATGTTCAAAAGGGAACCGTCAGCACTACCAAAGCAACAGTAGAGGTAAATAATGGGGTGAGGGACAAGAGTTAAGAGGAGGTTTAGATTCCTATTTGGTGAGGGTGTGTTTATTGATTTTTTTTTGTCTCTCGGGAACAATGAAATTATCTAAAATTGAGAATGTTGATGGACTGTGGACTTTGGGCCCTCTATATGATGCCCAATGAAAGCAGGTGGCTGACAGATACACTGATGGAGAAGTAGAATGGTAAACGATGGTGTATACTTATGAATGAAGGCTGTGCTGCTACAAAACAGGACTATGTCCTGAGGCATGCAACAATGTGAATGAACATGTGGGACATTTGGTGAGACAAAATAACAAAAAAACAACAATAGTATGGTCACCTTTAGAAAATGCTGATAAGAAAACAGGGAAGAGGAAGTACAAATGGCCAAAAGGCACATGAAAAGATGGTCAACTTCCCTGGCTATTAGGGAAATGCAAATCAAAACCACAATGAGATATCATCTTACACCCACCTGAATGGCCATTATCAATAAAACAGAAAATGACAGGAGCTGTAGAGGATGTGGAGAAAGAGGCACATTTATCATTGTTGGTGGGAATGTCAAATGGTACAACTGCTATGGAAAGCCGTTTGGCGGTTCCTCAGAAAGCTAAGTATAGAATTGTCATATAACCCAGCAATACCATTGCTAGGTATCTACTCAGAGGACATGAGGGCAAGGACACAAATGGACATTTACACACCTATGTTTATAGCAGCATTCTTTATAATTGCCAAGAGATGGAAACAGCCAAAATGTCCATCAACAGATGAGTGGCTAAACAAGTTGTGGTATATACATACAATGGAATATTATGCAGCTGTAAGACAGAATAAAGTTATGAAGTAGGTAATACATGGATGGACCTTAAGAACATTATGTTGAGTGAGATTAGCCAGAAACAAAGGACAAATACTGTATAGTCTCACTGATATGAACTGATTATAGTGAATGAACCTGGAAAAACTTCAGTTGGTAAAAGAGACCATCAGGAGATAGAAATAGGGTAGATAATGGGTAATTGGGAGCTGAAGGTATATAGATTGTGCCACAGGACTGATTGTAAAAATAAAGAAATGGATAGCACAATACTACCTAACTGTAATACAATAGTGTTAGAACACTGAATGAAGCTGAATGTCAGAAGGATAGAGGGACGAAGCCTGGGGCTATAAATGAAATCAGAAGGAAAGACAGACAACAAAGGCTAAGATGGTATATTCTAGAAAACCTAGAGTGTATAATGATAGTGACTAATGTACAAGTTTAAAAATGTTTTTGCATGAGAAACAACAAAGGAATGTCAATACTGCAGGGTGTTGAAAATAGATAGCAATTAATATTTTAAAACTTTAATTTATGTGTGAGACTAAAGCAAAAAAGGTTTATTTGGTACAAAAATTATATTTTGACTAGTGCATTTCCTAACATAACTTATGTGGACAGTTTAATTGAACACCATAAGTACATGGAACCTTGAGTAGGGCATGAGATTTTGTACATTTGTCCAGAGTAATGCCCCAATAAATCCCAGAGTGATTTGAACAGTGAATAAAAAAGTATTTGCGAAGTCCCCTTGGAGTAACGGGGAGAAACAGGGAAAATTCAACTTCCCCAAATGGAGAATTCTTGATATTCTCACAAGCAGTGGGGACAACCAAAGCAATAGGCTGAACCACAATCTTGGGGTTTGTTTATATGAAATTTAACCCCACAAAGGATAGGCTAAGCCTACTTAAAATTAGGCCTAAGAGTCAACCCCAAGAGAATCTCTTTTGTTGCTCAGATGTGGCCTCTCTCTCCAGCCAACATGACAAGCAAACTCATTGCCCTCCCCCTCTCTACATAGGACCTGACTCCCAGTGGTGTGGACCTTCCTGGCAACATGGGACAGAAATCCTAGAATGAGCTGGAACTCAGCACCAAGGGAATGAGAAAACCTTCTCGACCAAAAGGGGGAAGAGTAAAATGAGACAAAATAAAGCGTTAATGGCTGAGAGATTCCAAACAGAGTCGAGAGGTTATCCTGGAAGTTATTCTTACGCATTAAATAAATATCACCTTTTTAGTTAAGGCATAACAGATAGGCTGGAGGGAACTGCCTGAAAATGTAGAGCTGTGTTCCAGTAGCCATGCTTCTTTTTTTTTTTTTTTTTAATTTGCATATGGGCAGGAGGCACCAGGAATAGAACTCCAGACCTCCAATATGGCAGGAAGGAGCTCTGCCTGCTGAGCCACGGCAGCCTGCCCATAGCCATGCTTCTTGAAGATGATTGTTTAATGATATAATTTTTGGAATGTGACTCTGTGATTGTGAAAACCTTGTGTCTGATACTCTTTTTATCTTCCTTATGGACAGATGAGTAAAACATATGGATTAACAGTAAATAAATAATAGGGGGAACAAATGTTAAAATAAATTTAGGAGATTGAAGTGCTAGTGATCAATGAAAGGGAGGGGTAAGGGATATGGTATGTATGATTTTTTTTCTGTTTTCTTTTCATTTCTTTTTCTGAATTGATGCAAATGTTCTAAGAAATGATCATGATGATGAATATTCAACTATGTGATAAAAAACTTCATACTGTATATCCATTGGTTTTATTAATAAAAATTTTTTAATAAATAATAAGGGGAACAAATGTTAAAATAAATTTAGTAGATTGAAATGCTAGTGATCAGTGAAAGGGAGGGGTAAGGGGTATGGTATTATGAATTTTTTTCTGTTTTCTTTTTATTTCTCTTTTCTGAATTGATACAATATTCTATGAAATGATCATGATGATGAAATACAATTACGTGATGATATTGTGAATTACTGATTATATATGTATAATGGAATGATTATACGGTAAGAATGTTTGCATTTGTTGTTATGTTTTAAAAAATTAAAAATTAATTAGAAAAAAATAGAAAAGAAAGTATCAGTGGCAGAGAGAATTCAAGTGAGTACTGAGGCTACTCTGGAGGTTGCTCTTACGCAAGCTTCAGGTAGACCTTACTCCCTATCATACCCTGCCAACCCCCAATCAGGACCATACCAGCCAGCCAATCCTAAAAAACACCTAGGGCAATATATAAGATTCTACAAGGGTTCCAGGCACTAGAGTAATTTTACAGAAACCTACAACCTCCAGATGGGTCCCTGGTCCAGATAAGTCCTGAAACCTAGCCCAGCCTCTCCAGAACATCAGATAGTTCCATCTCCCTACCCCATATTAGTGACAGGCCCTTCCCATATCAAATATTTAGAATTGTCATAGCCCAAACAACCCCAGTGACAGGTACGGAAAGATCAAAGGTGATGGTGGAATTATACATAGAAGATAGGACTTAACAAATAAATACAAATACTGAATCTTAAATTGATATCTCTTTTAGTCTCCTATATTTTAGAGCAGCTAAAAGTTAAAAACCTAAAATTGTGAAACTGTAACCCATGTCAAACTCTGAAATACGTTCTACAACTAACTGTGGTGCTGTGCTTGGAAATTTATAGCTTTTTTGTATATATGCTACTGTTCACAAAAAAATAAGGGAAAAAAAGTCTATTGTGATGATAAAAAAGTATTTAAGCCCTCTAGCCGCCTATATTCTGGAGCAGCTAGAAAGAAAAATATGAGGAGGATCGTATGGTAGCCCATGACAAACTCTGGGATCTATTCTGTAACCACTATTTGAAGGGTGCTTTGAAAACTATTTCTTTTTTATTTCTTTGCTTTGTGTATATGTTATACTATACAATAAAAAAAGTTTTAAAAAATAAATAAATATATTATCTATATTCTAAAATGATTAAACTTCCCCATCTACGAATTCATTCTATTCTCTTAAGCAATGAAAGCTCCCAATTTAATGAAGCCCTACCCCAGAACTTTAAACTTAGAAAGCAAAACTAATTACCCTCACCTGAGATCTAAAACTAGAAAAAGGGAAAAGGCTATCCCTTTTGGCATGTGTGCTACATGCTCACACAGTAATATAAAAAAAGTAAAGCCATTAAACACCGCAAAAAGATACTCAATTTCTTAAATGCTATACTCTTACCAACAAAAAATAGCGGAAATTCATTGCCCTGGCCATCAGAAAAATAATGCTAAGTTCAAATAACTGGGCCAACACACCAGCCAAAACTGTAGCCCAATCAATCCCCTTCTAAGCCTCATTCCTACACCCCTTAACTTAGCACATGTGCCCTCTTATTCCCTACTTAAACAAGAACAAACCTCCCAGCTAAAATTCATTCCCTTAAACCTAAAAGACAGTAAGTTCCTTCTCTCTTCCCAAGTCTCTGTTGGCTAGTGCATCTCCCAAGCCTGCTCACTTCTATCTGCCTCTTGCTGTTAATCAGCCCTTACATTTTTAAGCTTCTCACCAAGTTTATCATTTTCCCGACTAGAAGCTTTTCATGCTAAACCAATGCTGATGCAAAGATTTTCAGCCCTTCCAACAGTCCCTCTGGACCCCTCCCCTCTCACCTTAAATGAGATAACCAGAAAATTTTATGCCCAGCCAAGCAGGGCCTGATGATGAGTCAGAAGCAGCTACAGACTGTCATCTCTCAGCACCCCTTAAGATTAAGGGGCAACTCCCCCCTACGTGGGACATGACTCCCAGGAGTGTAAATCTCCCTGGCAACATGGGACAGAACTCCCAGGATGAGCTGGGACCCAGCATCATGGGATTGAGAAAGCCTTCTTGACCAAAATGGAGATGAGAGAAATGAGACAAAACAAAGATGAGAGGTTATTCTTATACATTATATAAATATCTCTTTTTAGTTTATGGTATATTGGAGTGGCTGGAGGGAAGTACCTGAAACTGTTGAGCTATGTTCCAGTAGCCTTGATTCTTGAAGACGACCGTAAAAAGATATAACATTTACAATGTGACTTTGTGATTGTGAAAACCTTGTGTCTGATGTTCCTTTTATCCAGGGTATGGACAGATACATTAAAAAAATATGGATAAAAAATAAATAATGGGGGGGATAAGGGGTAAAATAAATTGGGTATATATAAATACTAGTAGCCAATGGAAATACTAGTGGCCAATGAGAGGGAGATATAAGGGATATGGGATGTATGAGAGTTTTTTTTCCTTTTAATTTCTTTTCTGGAGTGATACAAATGTTCTAAAAACGATCATGGTGATGAATACACAACTATGTGATGATAATGTGAGCCATTGACTGTAAACCATGTATGGTCTATATGTGTGTGAATATTTGTTAATAAAAATATTTAAAAAAAAAAGATTAAGGGGGGGTGTGAGGGTAGTTCAGTGGTAGAATTCTCACCTGCCATGCAGGAGATGCAGGTTTGATTTCCAGCCCATGCACTTCCTCAAAAAAGAAACAAGCAAACAAACATTAAAAAAAAAAATCAACAAATGGTGCTATAATAAAGGGATACTCATGTGGAAAAAGAATGAAATGTGACCCTGCTATACAGCATACAAAAAGATAAATAAACAAAAGATTAAGGTGCAAACTCTCTGAGGGGGTATTTGAGGCCAGCTAGAACAAGGAGAGGGAAGAGACAAAACCATGAAGGAGCCCTTGAACAAGGATGGTCAATCAAGGACAGCAGGCCCTATGTCAGGCACAAACACCCTGCCCGGGGGCTACCCACTTACTGGAAACACCTGGCAGCAGCCAACCCAGCTAAAACAAAATGACCTCCACATGGGTGAGTCATCCAGAGACAGACAGGTAAAACCAAGGGACCCATCCAAATGCACTGTGTACCACCAGGCACCACCCTGGGGAAAGCGGAGGGTAGAAGAAAGAGCCCCGAACAAGGAAGGAGAGGGGAATTAAGTAAAGCTAATCTATAAAAGCAAATGGCCCACCCTGCCTGCTGTCTCTCACCCTCTTTCTTTACTTGCAAGAGTGCCAGTGTTCTCCTTTTCTCTGTTATGTGTATTTAATAAATTTCTTACCTACTTGGTCTAAAAAAATTCAAATACAAAAAAAATTTTTTTTAAGTTGCTTTAAGAGTGGTTGAGCAAAGACTACTTACGGCTTTTTGTGCAAAGATCTCCTTTAGAGAGGTGCAATTATGCCCAAAAGAAAGGCTGTAAGTCAAGGTGATATGAGGCAGGAGCCAAAGAGAAGATCAGCCAGACTATCTGCTATGTCTGTGCCCATTACACTGGATTTGAAGCCCAAATGAACAGCAACTCCAAGGAAAATAAAGACAATAAATGATACAATGGATAAAAACACAGAATCAAATGGCAAGGCAATAGCTGAAACCAAGCAAGAAGAAGTTGTTAAAGAGGAAGGCAACAATGAAAATGCAGAAAATGGAGAAGCCAAAATTATCAAATCACCAGCTCCTGAAAAAGAAACTAAGGAAATAAATGAGGAAAAAATAGAAGATGTTGAAGAAGAGGAAGGAGAAGAGAAGGAAGCAGTGGAAGCAGAAGAAAAAGAAGAACAGAAAGGAGATGAAGAAAGCCAAAAGAAAGACATAGACAAAAGAGAAGATGGAAAAGGGAAAGGAGAAGATGAAAAAAAGGACAAAGATGAAAAAGTTCGAAGAAGACATAAAAGAGAAAGGAGATCGTAAACAGGACAAAGACAGAAATGACAAAGAAAACGATGAAGAAAGAATAAAGACAGATGATGAAAAAGAAGATAAAGATAGAAAAAAGAAAGGAGAAAATGGAAAAGAGGAGGAAGATGAAAAAATAACTGAAAAAGGAGAGGTGAAAAATGGAAGAGATGAGAAGGAAGACGAAAATGAGGCTGAAGTTGGAAAAGAAGAAATCAAAAAAGAAGAGGTTGAAAAAGAGCAAGAGAAAGAAAAGTCTATTGGTTAATTATGCCTTATATGGCTTTATAATTTGGTAATATGTATTTCGATATTGTAATGTTAATAGAGATGAATATTTTATCAAATATTTTATAAACAGCTTTTCTTTAGCATCAATTTAATTTCAGGACATCTTCATACTGATTAATAGCCACGAAATTCTAACCTGCAATTTCATTTATAAATTTTGATTATAATAGTTGGATATATAGAAAAAATTTCATCTTTGCTAATCTGTAAACTATTTGTTAAAATAAGTTAACTTTAATTTTACACCAAATATGTAATCATTTCAAAAACCGGAGAGATCCCAAAAGAAATAATTTCATCCAACATTCTCATAGTAATCTAGGTTGTTTTTATAAAGGTGAACTGTTTTCATGTAATGCTAAGAGTTAGAATGATTTTTCCACAAATATAATGTTTGGAAAAAGTAAAATTATAATCCCATAAAAAAATGTTTAAGCTGTGAATTTCAATCACATACATGAAAGTGATTAAAATTGGACATTTTCTGTTGCTATATATGATCATAATT
This sequence comes from Myrmecophaga tridactyla, assembly GCA_004026745.1. Lineage (NCBI taxonomy): Eukaryota > Metazoa > Chordata > Mammalia > Pilosa > Myrmecophagidae > Myrmecophaga > Myrmecophaga tridactyla. The sequence goes on from PVIY010032653.1 coordinate 25,905, forward strand.
TATAAAAGTGTTACTCATTAAAAAAACTATGAATTTGGAATCGGGAGTCAATTATAGGATTAATTGGGGGAGGGGTGTTGATAAAATCAGCTCATTGAATCTAACTTGCTGTGGTCGGCAAAAGGAGAAGAAGCAATAATCCTATTGCACGAAGGAATTAGGGCACATTAATACATGCATTCTACTTCAATCACAAGCTGAGATTTGCTTTCACCATTCGGTCAGGGAACCTGTTGAAGTGTATGTCACAGGAGAACGCTCATTCACCACGTGACATTCCTCCATGGAATCCTTAAAAATTCTTGTCATTCTTTTTTCCAATATATTCACAGGAACTCACTGGCAATGTGTGTATGTGTTTTAAAAAAAAAACACCCCTCCTAAAACTTATCACCTTATATTCCCCAACCGTCACATGCCAAAAAAGGATCAGTCTTGTCCACAACACTACCACGAAAAGGGCATGCACGCACCAGCAATTTAATTCCAGACATACTTTCTTACCTGATGCAGGGTCAAGTGGGACCTTTCTGTGAACCCTCTTTCCGCAGATTTCCCTTTAAGAACCACTGCACAGGATACCAGAGTTGGAGCAAGGGGAGTAAGAACAGAGAGTGCAGAGAAAAGCAACCCTTATTTTCACTACCCCCTCCCGTCCTCGAACTTACTCCAGGTCCCGGGCAAAGAGAGAGTCCCACCAGCCGGCACGACCAACTCTAGAGAGTTGGAGAGATTCCTCCAGGAAGCTCCCTTGCACCGCTTCTCAGTCACCCCAGAAGACAAGCAGGGGAAACACCATCAATCCTTTAGAGGAGACCATGTGGGCGAGCGAGAGCAACGGAAAGTCCAGTTGCTCACAAAGATAAGGAAATAAGGGATGAGGAGGTGACGGAATGGAGCAGAAAACGGGCACCAGCGGCGGAAGGGACACCTCCCCATTCCAGCTAAACCCAAGCCATCTTCGCCTGTTGTCATAGCGCTTTACAACGAACGCAACTGCGCAGGTCATACGGCGGCACCGCGATGCCTTCTGGGGCTTGTAGTCCAGAGCGGCGCAGCAGGGGAGGCCGAGATGGATTTCTGGATGGGCATTGGTTGCAACCAGCTAGTTACTGGGGCGGATGGGAATGAAGCACTCCCTAGTCCTCGTTGCTGACAGAGTTACTACAATTTCCTTTTCTGTCCTTGGAGCAGTTCCTCAAACCTAGGTCCAGGGAGACCCGCCTTCCATGGGCCACCGGGCGCAGACCCCACCCCTCCAGCTCTCTTGCTGTCCCACCCCTCGGCGCTGGGGTGGGGGACGGGCTTTCCGTGGGTGGATTTTCCGTGGGGCGGGGCTCTCTCTGAGCGGCGCGGTCTGGAACTTGTCTGCTGCGAGCGCGCGCACTCAGCCGTTCTGAGATTCGTATCGACGGTAAGTGGCCTCTTCTTTTCGTGACCAGGAGGCTTCTCAGGGTCCGTGCGGCGTGGCACGGATGGGCGCAGTAGCGAGCGCCAGCGTGTGTGCCCTGGTAGCAGGAGTGGTTCTGACCTGGTACATACTCACCTTAAGGAGGAAGGCGGGGCGGAAGACAAAGATCATCTAGATGGTGAGTGCTGAGATTCAGGGCGTCCAGAGCGCCTAACGGACATTTCCCACACGTGGGTTTACTGCATTAATGTGGCTAGTCTGCATTCAAAGCGTACTTTAAACAAAAATATTGGGTACTTAAAAAAAATTAAACCTTCAAGCTCTTCTGATTTTAATTACAGGAATCATATTGTGCTTCTAAATATGACACCACAAAAATCACAAAATTCAGATGGTGAACGAGGGGTAAGGGGTATGGTATGTATAATCTTTTTTTCTCTATTATCGTTTTGTTTCTTTTTCTGTTGTCTTTTTATTTCATTTTCTAAATTGATGCAAATGTTCTAAGAAATGATGAATATGCAACTATGTGATAATATTAAGATTTACTGATTGTATATGTAGAATGGAATGATAATGTTTTTTTGTTAATTTTTTTTAATTAATAAAAAAAGTTTAAAAAAAAAATTCAGATGGTGAATGTGACCTTATTACTGTCACTTGCTCGCCCAGGCCAGCCTCCCATAGCCGGGGTGGGTGGAATGATCACTGACCATTTTCTCTAAATAACATCTTTCTGAAACCCATATCCACTCCCAGCCTGACTTGTTCAGGCCTTAAAGTTCAGGAACAAGACAAGAATGTCCACTATCACCACTTTTATTCAACATTGTGTTGGAAGTTCTAGCCAGAGCAATTAGACAAGAAAAAAAATACAAGGCATCAAAACTGGAAAGGAAGAAGTAAAACTCTCACTGTTTGCACATGATGTGATACTATATGTCGAAAACCCCAAAAAATCGACAACAAAACTACTGGAGCTAAGAAATGAGTACGTCAAAGTGGCAGGTTACCAGATCAACACTCAAAACTCTGTAGTGTTTCTATGCAGTAGTCATGAACAATCTGAGGGGGAAATCAAGAAAAAAATTCCACTTAACAATTGCAACCAAAAGAATAAAATATTTAGGAATAAATTTAACTAAAGAGACAAAAGACCTATACAAAGGAAACTACAAAAAATTGTTAAAAGAAATCACAGAAGACCTAAATAAATGGAAGGGCATACCATGTTCATGGATTGGAAGACTAAATATAGTTAAGATGTCAATTCTACCTAACTGATTTACAGATTTAATGCAATACCAATTAAAATCCCAAAAACTTACTTTTCAGAAATAGAAAAACCAATAACCAAATTTATCTGGAAGGGCAGGGTGCCCGAATAGCTAAAAGGATCCTGAGAAAAAAAAAAAAAATGAAGTCGGAGGTCTCATGTTACCTGACTTCAAGGCGTATTATGAAGCTATAGTGGTCAAAACAGCATGGTACTGGCATAAAGATAGATATACTGAACAATGGAATAGAATAGAGTGTTCAGATATAGACCCTCTCATCTGTGGACAATTGATCTTTGATAAGACAGTCAAGCCAACTCACCTGGG
>PVIY010032654.1:0-28785 GCA_004026745.1 Myrmecophaga tridactyla
TATAGGTACATTGTTCAGTTTATGCAACTTGTTAGGCTACTTTAAGAGGAATTTTGAGAATGTACTTATAATATTAGTTTATTTATTAGTAAGTTTAGTTAAATTTAAGGAGAATATACTTAACCAGAATAAAATTGTGTTTGTTTAATTGAAAGATTTATTATTTAATGTTTCCTATTGTTTTTATATTTTAGAATTATGAGGAACTTTAAAAGTACATTGACTATTAAGTTTTGGGAAATATACTGAGCTTATTGAATTTGTCCCAAGTTTAAATTTAGAAAGACTTCCTAATTGGTTGTACAGACAGAAAGATATTAGGCTTAGAGCTTGCTAATGATTTTCTTATTAATTTGCTGTTACTATTTAGAGGTATGAAACTATGCATTGAAATGCATACAAACATAAATATGAAATTTATTATTTGAAAAGAAAAACAGAAACACAGAAATATTTTTGAAAGGGATAAATAAAGGATTGAATATGCCATCCCATCCCATCTTCATTTTTTGTAAAAATGGGATGAAATAACATATTTAGATTTTTACTTATAATAGTATTTTTATTTTAAATTATAGTGAGGTTAGATTATGTTATAGAAATAAAAACTTTTTATAGTCTTATAGCCAAAATGCTTTTAATTTTTAATACAGCCTAAAGGTTCCCTTTTTAAAAGAATTTCTGTAATTAGTAACTAGTTATGAATTTTTGACTAATATAAATGTAGGACCATACCAATTAATAATTGGACTGAGCACATTAGCTAACAAATAGGCATTAAATATTTAACGTACCAAATATATTAGTTAACAATTAAGCAGATATGAAACCCTTATGCCATAGAACAGTACAGAGGAATAAAGTTGTTAAGTTTAGGAGAAGGAAATTTCAGACCATTTGTTAATCAAGAGGGCCATGTTGTGGGGCAATGTTTTTGTTGTTTTAAAGGGCATTATGGCCAAGCTAAATTGCACAGAAAAATCAGTGTTTTTGTTTTCTTTTTTAATTGGAGTTTACTGAGATTATGAAGTAAACATCTGAGAGGGGTAGAATTAGGAATTATTAGGGTGTTACCCATGATTATTTGCTAACTTTTTAATATGGAGGAGGAGTTTTGCTATGTGCTAGGGATTTTGCCTGCAGGAGGCTTATGGAGGTCTGCTCATGGAGACTTATGTTTAACTACTCCTTTCGAGGCTGAATGTTACCAGCTCCGTTGAAGGCTTACAGCCTCCCTAGGGACTTGCATCTGGGACACGCTGACTCTGGTTGGGGCTCTGAGACTGGAGGCTTATGGAAGTTACCAGCTCCATGGGCTGCTCATGGGCCAGTGTAGCATTAAGTGAAGCTAATTTACCCAGATCCAAGAGCCAATCGTGACAAGAAAGCAGGTGCCCGTGGTTTGTTGGCATGGATTAAGAAAGTGTGCATGTCTTTCACGTAGGGTGTCCCCCAAATTCTTTTGACAACTACACAGGAAAATGCTCATAGAGCTGGAGAGTTTAGACCGAACTTGGGCTTTGGGCCAGGTGCACTGAAGCAGGGCAAGGTGTCACCAGAACACTGAACAAAACTCTCATGGGGGGATCTGGGCAGAAAGGCATCACTTATCTAGGGCCAAATTGACTGTAGTTGTTTGAATGCCGTGGATATGAGCTGGTGTAATGCTAAGATGGTCAGAGCCGGAAACTCAAGCTGTTAATCACATGGAAACCATAGTGACCATACTGGCTCTGTGGACGGAGTGACCAGAAGGCTACTCTTGTGGCCCCAAAGGGCCAGAAACTTAAGCCTCAGTCCCATCTCCAGAAGGGGTTGACTGGAAGGCAGTTCCATAGCTCCAAGGGGCCAGAAAGCTAAGCCTTTAGTCAGACCTCTGTTCCAGATTTTGGCACCATTTATGTTAGGCACAGGGTCTGTGCTGGTTTGAATGGATGTATGTTCCCTAGAAAAGCCATGTTTTAATTAAAACCCCATTCCCTATTCAATACTGTATGTTTGATACTGTAATCAGATCATCTCCCTGGATGATGTGATTTGATACTGTAATCAGATCATCTCCCTGGATGATGTGATTTAACAAGAGTGGTTGTTAAGCTGGATTTAGTGATGACATATCTCCACCCATTTGGGTGGGTCTTGATAAGTTTCTGGAGTTCTATAAAAGAGGAAACATTTTGGAGAATGAAAACGATTTGGAGAGAGCAGAGAATGCTGCAGCACCACGAATCAGAGAGTCCACAAGCCAGTGACCTTTGGAGATGAAGAAGGAAAACGCCTCCCCAGGAGCTCCATGAAACCAGAAGCCAGGAGAGAAAGCTAGCAGATGATGCCTTGCTCACCATGTGCCCTTCCAGTTGAGAGAGAAGCCCTTACTTGTGTTTGCCACATGCCTTCTCACTTGAGAGAGAAACTCTGAACTTCATCGGCCTTCTTGAACCAAGGTATCTTTCCTTAGATGCCTTTGATTGGACATTTCTATAGGCTTGTTTTAATTGGGACATTTTCTCGGCCTTAGAACGGTATACTAGCAACTCATTAAATTCCCCCTTTTAAAAGCCATTCCGTTTCTGGTATATTGCATACCGGCAGCTAGCAAACTAGAACAGGGTCGTTAAAGGATTCCATGTGAGACAGTGAGTTAAAGCTTAAGGAGTTTATTGCTAGAAAGAAGCAGAGAGCAAAGGTGGAGCAGGCAGGTGGGAACCAGCAAAATCTGCCAGCAAAAGGAAAGGAAAATATGGCTCCAATTTTCTTCCTGACAGCTTGTGGTTTTAAAGGAAAAAACCACACCAAGAGGGGTGGGGGTGACATGTGGCCACAGGTATTACTGGGAGATATCAGGCTGGTGCAGAGCATGACTTCACACTCATGGTTTTCTGGTCTGGAGTCTGGCGGATGGGGTGTCAGCATGTTTGTGCTCACTATCTTGCTGTCATATCAGGTTCTGTTAGAAGAGCTGCTGAGGGAGAGAAACTGAAGGGGCCCCCATGCTACAGAATCCATTTTGTATGTTAAGTTTTATCTTCTGATACCTGACAAAATCCTGAGAAACTTTAACATTCTCTGTATACTACAGAATTTGGTAAGGTAGCCAAATAAAAATTATATAGTGAAAAATCAGTACCTTTTTAAATATCAGAAATAAATAAAAATGGAAAATAAAAAACATCTTTACATTACTAATAAATTTAGCAGCAACAGATTAAGATCTAAGAAAGAAAGCCATAAAATATAATTAAAAGACATAAAGTAAGACCAGAGTAAGTGGACATATTTCTCGGGTGGAAAGGGTTAACATTAGAAAAAGATTAATTTGATCCAAAATAATATAGCTAACCCACAATCTGATTTCTTTTTCTTTTGTGCTGGAGGAGGACTAAAGGTGATAAACTATTCCGAAGATTAAAAATTTCCCCCACATTTGGCAAAAGATTATTTGCAGGTAGAACAGGGAAGGGATATTAAAATACCATAAAGCTACAGAGGTCAAAACAATATTCCCAGAAAGATTGAAGATATAAGCATAAATATATAAATAATAAAATATCGGGAAATTATTAAAGAGAATGTTGGACTGAATAATACTCTTTTGTTGTTGTTAGAAAAAGTAACATATATACAAAAGTGCAAGAACTTTCAAAGTGCTTTGCAGCAATGAGTTGTAGAATAGAATTCAGAGTTTGGTAAGGGTTGCAATTCCACAATTTTAGATTTTACTTCTAGCTGCTCCAAGACACTGCAGACTAAAAGAAATATCAATATAATGATTCTGCGGTCATACTCATTTGTTAAGTCCTATCTTCTCTATTACAACTCCTTCTCCTTTGATCTTTCTCCCACTCTTTAGGGGTATTTGGGATATGCCTATTCTACCTTTTTCATGTTGGAAAGGGCTGTCAATAATATGGGATAGCGGGATGGAACTAGTTGATGTTCTGGAGAGGCTGGCCCCTCTCGGTTTCAGGACTTTTCTGGCCTAGGATCCCAACTGGAGGTTGCAGGTTTCTGGAGGGTAACCATAATGCATGGAAACTTGGTAGAATCTCAGGCAGAGCCTAGGTTGAATAATACATTTTTAACACAATCTTTAGGGTTGAATAATACATTTTTAAAATAGTATAGGAAGCACAAAAGTAAAAAGAGAAAAAGATGTACATCTTTTAAGTTAAATATTTCTGTACAACAAAAGATATCATAAACAACATTCTTTTTAAAAGATAGACGATTCTCATTCAAGATAAACAGACCTAGAAGGGAATTTCCCTAATCTGCAAAAAATCTATAGAAAATGTCTCACTCACTGCAAAATGAACACCACTGCACACCCTCAAGAATGACAAAACTTAAAAATACAACAATATCAAAAGTCAGCAAGGATGTGCTGGTTTGAAAGGATGTATGTTCCCTAGAAAAGCCATGTTTTAATCTAAATCCCATTTCATAAAGGCAGAATAATCCCTATTCAATACCATATGTTTGAAACTGTAATCAAATCATCTCTCTGGAGATGTGATTTAATCAAGAGTGGCTGTTAAGCTGCATTAGGTGACGACATGTCTCCACCCATTTGGGTCGGTCTTAATAAATTTCTGGAGTCCTATAAAAGAGGAAACATTTTGGAGAGTGAAAGATTCAGAGAGAGCCAGAGAAGAACTACATAGCCAGGAGAAGCAGAAATCCCACTAGCCAGTGACCCTTGTTGTTGAAGAAAGAAAACACCTCCTGGGGAGCTTCATGAAACAGGAAGCCAGGAGAGAAAGCTAGCAGATGACACCTTGTTCTCCATGTGCCCTTCCAGCCAAGAGAGAAACTGTTACTGTGTTCACCATGTGCCTTCTCACTTGGGAGAGAGAGACCCTGAACTTCATCGGCCTTCTTGAACCAAGGTGTCTTTCCCTGGGTGCCTTAGATTGGATATTTCTATAAACTTGCTTTAATTAGGATATTTTCTCAGCCTTAGAACTGTAAACTAGCAACTCATTAAATAAACTTATTAAATTCCCCTTTTCAAAAGCTGGTATATTGCATTCCAGCAGCCAGCAAACTAGAACAGATGTAAAGCAAGTGGAACTCTCATATATTGCCAGTAGGATTGCAAATTGATTTCAGCCATACTGGAAAACTATTTGGCAATGTCTAGCTGAATGTATGCCTACCCTATGATTTAGGACTTCTACTCCTAGGTCTATACTCAGAAGAAATGTATACATTATCAAAAGTCATGTACCAGAATGTTCATAACAGCATTATTTGTAATAGCTCCAAACTGGAAGTAAAGCTGGAAGTCAATGGTCAGTAAATTGTAAGACATTCATACAAGGAGCATGACGGATCTGCAACTTTTTGTAAAAATTCGTATGCTGTTGAATAATCATTAACATATGCTGCATGCAAAAATCCAGCTTCAAATCTGGTTTAGATATTGCATGATCTACTCAGGCAATCCCAATCTGTGCTGCTAGAAATCAGGGTATTTGAGGTGAGAAATAACAAGAATGGAGCATGAGGGCGTTTGCTGGGTGCTAGTAATCTGTTTCTTAAGGAGGTTACACAGTAGTGTTGCTTGTGAAAATTCAGTGAGCTGTACACTTATCATATGTATACTTTTCTGCGTGTATAATTACACTTCAATTAAAAATTGTTAAAAAGGCTAGAAGATATCGTTTTATTTCTTTTTCTAAATCGATGCAAATGTTCTAAGAAATGATGAATATGCAACTATGTGATAATATTAAGAATTACTGATTGTATATGTAGAATGGAATGATATTTTAATGTTCTTTTGTTAAGTTTTTTAATTAATAAAAAAGTTTCTAAAAAAGGCTAGAAGAAAATATGTATAATGTATATGTCAAGCTATGGTTACTATCCATTAAACATGAGTAATTATTACAAATTAATAATACTACATGGGCTAAAGTCAATAACAAACATTTTACAGAGGAGGAACACTAATAGCTTATAAACATATGAAGATTCTGAAATCCTGGGCTCTGATAGTAGAAAGCCCAGATTTAAAATCTGATCACGTGATAGAAAAATTAATTAACCTATCTAAACTGAAGTTTCTGTCTTTGCAAAATGTAACGATGGCCCTCTGGAGTGCAGGCTTCCGAGATGACAAAGAAAGGAAGAAATAAGGTTGCGCCACAAAGGGCTGGGGCCATATGTAGCCTGTTCACTGCACAAAGCCAGGGGCAATGCCCTAGGATATGGCCATTAAAAAGTTCAGTCGAAACAGTAGAGGCTGCAGTCCTCAGGGCCATTTCGGAACCAAGTGTTTTCCACACCTCTTACTTCCTAATCCATATATGAAGCTACATTATGCGTGGGTTGTGGTTAAGAATGCTAAAATAAAAGAAGGAAAGGAACATCTCCTCATGCTTTCCCTGTGGTGTCAGGGCTGAAGCTGAAATCTGTAACTGAGCAGGAAAAGTTCCTGCTCACTTCTCCAGTTTTATCTCTCTACTCTTCACCCCTAAGATTGGTTGACTGGCCATATTAGGTTTATTTCAATTCCTCAGCTATGATCTTACACATTTGGGCCTTTGCCCATGCTTTTTCCTTTCCTGAAAACATCCCTTCTAAGAATCTCACTGCCCTTTACATGATTATTCTTTGCCTGGGTCTCAAATTAGATGTCACTTCATCTGGAAAACCTTCTCTGATCTCCTTCCCATATGATCCCACCCCATCCCACCTCTCACTCTTCCCTTGTGCTCCCATAACACCTTGATTTTTCCATATCATGGTACTTACCTCAAAGCTTTGTAATTTTCTAATTAATTGATGACTGGACTATCACTAGCCCCCCAACCCCTCAAATTTTTCTCCTATCACCTTATAATTCTTCCTGCCTACATCTCCCAACACTCCTCTCCCAACCCCCAAACAGGCAGTGATCTGTTTTCTGTCATTATAGATTTGTTTGCATTTTCTAGAATGAAATATAAATGGAATCATTTAGTACTCTTGTCTGGCTTCTTTCACTCCACCTAATTATTTATCCATGTTGTTACTTGTATCATAGTTCATTCATTTGTATTACTGATTAGTATTATATTGTACTGATATACCCCCATTTGTCTATCTACTCATGGTTGATGGACATTTGGGTTATTTTTAGTTTTAGAATATTGCCAAGAAAAATACAGTGAAAATGTTCATGTGAGTATTTTTATGGACACATGTTTCCATTTTGTCAGGGTAAATACCTAGGAATAGAATGTATGAGCCATATTGTAGGTATATGTTTATCATTTGAAAAAACTGCCGAACTGTTTCCAAAATGATAGTACCATTTCACTTTTTTACCAGCACTACACAGAGTTCCAGTTTCTCCATATCCTTACCAACACTCAGTATTGTTTTTTGTTAATTTTAGACATTCTAATAGGTGTGTAGTTGCATTTCTCAGTGTTTTAATCTGCATTCCCAGCGACTAATGATGTTGAGCATCTTTTCATGTGCTGATCTGCCATCCACATATCTTCTTTAATGAAGTGTCTGCTTAAATCTTTTGTCCATTTTTTTATGGAGCTGTTTGTTTTCTTGAGTTTTGAGTGTTCTGTATGTATTCTGGATTCAGACCTTTATCAATATGTGACTTGCAAATGTTTTCTCCTATTCTGTGACCTATCTTTTAACTTTCTTAACAGTGCCTTTCAAAGAGAAGAAATTCTTATTTTTGACAAAGTCCAATTTATCATATTTTCTTTTATGAATAGTTTCTTTTCTTTTAGCCATCTCTTAGAAATTTTTGCCTGAACAAAGCTCACAAAGATCTTCTCCTATGTGTTCCTCTATAGTTTCTATAATATTAAGTTTTCATTTAAGTTTATGATCCATTCTGAGTTGATATTTATATATGTGTGAAGTATGGATTACAAGTTGTTCTAAGACCATTTGTTGAACAGACTACTCTTTCTCCACTGAATTCCTTTTAGACTTGCCTTTTTTCTTTTCTTTTCTTTTTTGTTTATTTTTAGGTGAAAAGCAAAAGTCTTTATTACTTACAGCTCCAAAACAGGCAAAGCTGCCACACAGGACCACACGGTGGGATACACCCAGGGGAGGGTAATAGTAATTTGGGAACTGTTGAAGGCAGCTTAAGTATGGCAAATGAGGAGGGGTTAGCTAGGGGTTAGCTAGGTCTCCTGGGTTCCCTGAGGATTGGCTAATTTGAATAATTTTGCAGGCTCCAGGAAATAGGGTTTAGGGACTTAGATGTCAAGTACCTGGTCCTGGGTTGATTAGGGATTTAACAGGAGACTGTTAGACCACTGGCCGGGGCCCTAAAACTGTGTTGAGACAACACTTTAAAGAAAATTATGTTATAATTAACTCCTTGATGTCTTGACCATCAGTTTTGAGCTAGATTATTTGGAGTGAGTGGCCTGAATAATAAAAATTGTAGAAAAAATGTTATTCTTGCAGTAAAAAAAAGAAGCAGCCAAATTTTATTCTGACAGTAGAAAGGAAGAAGCCATGAGAAGTCCTTGGAGGCCAGCTTATAGCCAGATTCCCCTTTTGTTTTTTGGCATTAACCAGGAGAAAAAATCAGTTACAGCAGAGGTCTCCAGCAACATTTTGGCTAAATTATAGGGTGTTCTAAAGGTGTGGGTTATGTTGCTTTCTAATAAAGATTTTGTGGTCTGGTCTTTTTGTTAGGGTAGCCACTTGATCAGTGTCTTACTCCACATATGACAAGAAGGATTAATAACATCACAGATACCTCCTTGATTAGCTGGTAAATAATCAAGGGCCAATCTTGTGGAGCAATTTGCTACAGGTCATGGGAGCACAAGCACAGGCACAACAGAAACTTTCAGCAAATGACCACTTTATTACTTACAAAGCACACAGGGTCCAAGATGGTAGCTCTGCACACCACTTTGTGTTGAAGGGGAGAGACAAATCTGTGCTGCTTGGGTGGAGTATTTATATGACCCATGGGGAGAAGGCCTTGCCACTAAGAGTTCCAGCCCTGAGAAGCAGCTGGGGCTGCTTGTTCTTTGTGTCCAGGTTTTCAAGGTATAGGAGGGGCTTTTCAGTAGTTCCAACATCTCCCCCAGGCTGCAGAATGGAAACATACAAAAACAATAGAAAAGAAGAGAAAGTGCAGGGGTAGGCAAGGGCTGAGATCTGGCCACTAAGCATGTGTCTGTGACTTCCCCAGCAAATCTATTGCCCAAAATCATTTTGCCAGGTTTCCCTGGCCTTGATTAAGCACACCTAATAATTATCGTACATTAGAAATGTGATATACTAATCTTTTGGACATTTGTAGATTAGCACTAATGATTTTTGACTGTTGGGGTAGAGAGAAGGTACATATGGCTGTTCCAGAAATCCCAACATTATGGGTATGACAGTGGCATGTTGATATTTGAGGAGGGGTGGGGGAGAATGTTTAACATTTACATAGATAGGAAGGCCAAGAGAGGCCTCAATATATCAATGTGGTTTGTGACTTGGGGGTAGAAGGGCAAATAGAGGAGATGAGATGAATACCCTTGTACCCATTTCATAAAACAGGACTCAGCAGTCACTGCAGAACTGAGAGTGTCTGGGGTCTCCCATGAGTGGCGAGACTTTCCCAACTCTAGCATGGTTAGGACTCCTGTAGTTGGTTAGGGTGCAGGGAATGTCATCTCCAAGGGTGAGGTCTGGGGCTTGGGCAATGTTGTCTGAGATGTGGGAATGGGGTATCTTTTCCAAGCAGACAGTGGGTTGCTTGGGGTTATGTTTTTTGTAACTCTATGGCACTATAGTGAGGCTGAACCATTTACGGAATGTATAGGCAATGTTGGACCTGGGATCTTGACTTATAAATACTTTTTAAATCAAGGGGCCTTTGAGTGCACACTAGCAAAGGTGATACTAATGTCTCTGATGCTGCATACTTGGAGCAAAGAGCCAGAACTCAATTGATATTAAAACTGCAGTTAAGGGTAGCAGAATCTAAAACCTCTCACAGGCCAAGGTTCTTTCCAATGGGTGATGGCAGGGATTTTTTTTTAAAACAGGTTTTAAGTAATATGGCTTGATTTAGGTGTGTGTTAACAGAATGACAGGTTGTTTGCCAATTAAAGTACTTGTAGCTGAAATCGAGCTCCAGCCCACAGATTACAAACCAAAGAAAGTACCCAGACCAATAATAACAAGACCAAGAGTTAAACAGAACAGTGTGCAGCTGCATCTTATAGGCTTTTTGTTGTTTGATGCTGCTTTGCCTCCAACATGAATTATTAGCAAGCAGAGATTTTCTGGTTTCAACGAGGTGGGGTAGTGTGTTGGTTCTTTCATTTTTTAATGTGATTTTCATTCACTAAATGGAATTGGTCCACACCATATGTGGAAATGGCTCTAGAGCAAGAACTTCAATTTATGGTTGTTGCCAATGGACTGTGACCACAGTTATTTATTTTTTTTAGCAGTGCACCCAAAGTGTACAATCGGTGGTTCACAGTATCATCACATAGTTGTACATTCATCACCACAACAAATTTTAATACATTTTCATTACTTCAAATAAATAAATAAATAAATAAATAAATAAATAAATAAATAAATAAATAAAGCCAGGGAAGTGCATGGGAAGTTCACTGGTAGAATTCTGGCCTGCCACACAGTAGACCCAGGTTTGATTCCCAGCCCATGCACTCCAAAGAAAACCCAAACAAACAACAACAAAAAATTCAACAAATGGTGCTGCAAAAAGTAATGTGATATTCACATGGAAAATGAAATATAACCCCTACCACACAGCATACAAAAACAAAAAATGAAAAAACAACAAAAAGCCAAAACATCCCATACTCATCTTCCCTATTATTGACTCCTAGTGTTGGTGTGTTACATTTGTTACTATTGATGAAAAAACATTAAAATATTGCTGTTTACTATAGCCCATATTTTGCAATAAGTTGATTTTCCCCCACGTACCACTCTCATTAATTCTTTGTAATAACATAGATTTGTTCATGAAATAACATTTTTATATGTACTATTAATCACAGTCATTGTCTATCCCACACCCTCTAATTTTCACATGACCACAGGGTTCACTGTGTCATACAGTCCCATGTTTTATCTCTAGCTTTCCTTCTATTGCTCTACATGACTCTAAACTCCCATTTCTAACTGCAATCATACAGATAATCTAGTACTGTTAATTACATAATATGCTACCATCACCTTTATCCATTGCCAAACATTTAAATTCAACCTAGTTAAAAATTCTGCACACATTAAGAATCTGCTGGGCGGCTGCCGTGGCTCAGCAGGCAGAGCTCCGACCTGCCGTGCTGGAGGTCTGGAGTTCGATCCCTGGTGCCTCCTGCCCATATGCAAATTAAAAAAAAAAAAAAAATCTGCTTCCCATTTTCTATCCTCATTTTATCTCCTGGTAACTTATATTCTAGCTTTTAACTCTATGAGTTTTCTTATTATAGTTAGCTTATATTAGTGAGATCATATAGTATTTATCCTTTTGTGTCTAGACTTATTTCACTCAACATAATGTCCTTAAGGTTCATCCATATTGTCTCACATTTTTTATTGCGAAATAATATTCCATCATATGTAAATAGCACATTCTGTTTATCCATTCATTAGTTGCTGCACATTTGGGTTGTTTCCATCTTTTGGCAATTGTAAATACTGCTGCTATGAACAACAGTGTGCAAATGTCTGTTTGTGCCTTGTTTTCAGTTCTTCTGGGTATATAAAAAGCAGTGAATTGCCAGATTGCAGGGCAACTCTTTAGCTTTCTGAGAACCATCAAACCGTCTTCCACAGTGGCTGTACCATTTTACATTCCCACCAGCACGGAGTAAGTGTTCCTATTTCTCCATGTACTCTCCAACATTTGTATTTTCCTGTTTATTTAACAGTATTCATTCTAATGGATGTGAAATTGTATCTCATTGTGGTTTTGATTTGCATTTCCCTAATAGCTGGTGAAGATGAGTCTCTTTTCATGTGCTTTTTAGCCATTTGTATTTTCTTTTTGGAAAAATGTCTATACATGACTGTTGCCCATTGTTTAATTGAGTTATTCATCTTTTTATTGTTGAGTTGTTGGATTTCTTTGTATAACCCTTATCAGACATGTGTTTTCCAAATATTTTCTTCCACTGAGTTTGCCTGCCTTTTGACAAAGTCCTTTGAAGTAAAAAAATATTCAATTTTGAGGAGGTCCCATAAATTTTCTTTTGATCATCGTGCTTTGGGTCTAGGGTCTAGGAAACTACCACTTATCACTTGATCTCAAAGATGTTTCTCTACTTTTTCTTCTAGGACTTTTATTGTCTTGTTTCATATATTTAGGTCTTTGATACATTTTGAGTTAAATTTTGTACAGGGAGTGAGAAAGGAGTCCTCTTTCATTTTTTTGGATATGAATATCCAGTTCTCCCAGCACCATTTATTGAAGAGACTGTTTCTATCTCAGTTGAATGGACTTAGGAGCCTTGTGAAAAAACAATTGATCATAGATCTGAGGGTCTATTTCTAAACTCTCAGTTCAGTTTCATTGAACAATATGTCTGTCTTTATGCCAGTACCATGCTGTGTTTGGCCATTGTGGCATTATAATATGCTTTAAAGTCAGGAAGCATGAATCTTCCCACTTCATTTTTCTTGTTCAAGATGTTTTTGGCTATTTGAGGTCCATTTCCCTTCCAAATAAATTTGATAATTAGCTTTTCCACTTCAGCAAAATAGGCTGTTGAAATTTGATTGATACTGCATTGAATCTGTAGAGCAATTTAGGTAGAATTGACGTCTTTATGAAACATAGTCTTCCAATCCATGAACATGGAATGTCTTTCCATTTATGTAGGTTTTCCTTTATTTCTTTTAGCAATGTTTTGTAGTTTCCTGTGAACAGTTCTTTTACATCCTTGTTTAAGTTTATCTCTAGATATTTGGTCCTTTAAGTTACTATACGAATGGAATTTTCTTTCTTGATTATTTCCTTGGAGAGTTCATTACTAGTATATAGAAATACTACTGATGTTTTTTGTGTTGACCTTGTATCCTGCCACTCCGCTGTGTTTATTAGTTCTAGTAGCTTTATTATAGTTTTTTAGGGGCTTTCTAAATATATGATCATGTCATTTGTAAATACTGAAAGTTTTACTTCTTCCTTTCTGATTTGCCTAATTACTCTGGTTCAAACTTTTAGCACAATGTTGAATAACAGTCTTGACAGTGGGCAATCCTCGTCTTGTTCTCAATCTTCAAGGGAAAGGTTTCAGTCTTTCACCATTGGGAATGATGTTAGATGTGGGTTTTTCATATATGCCTTTTATCATATTGAGTATGTTTCCTTTGATAACTACCTTTTGAAGCATTTTTATCAGGAAAGAATGCTGCTTTTTTTCAAATGCCCTTTCTGTGTCAGTTAAGATGATCATGTTGTTTTTCTCCCTTTCAATTTGTTAATGTGGTGTATTACATTAATTGATTTTCTTGTGTTGAACCACCCCTGCATACCTGAAATAAAACCTACTTGGTGATGATATTCAATTCTTTTAATGTGCTGTTGGATTCAGTTTGCAAATATTTTGTTGAGGATTTTTGCATCTATATTCATTAGAGAGATTGGTCTGTAGTTTTCTTTTCTTGTAGTGTCTTTATCAGACCTTGGTGTTAGGGTGATGTTGGTTTCATAGAATGAATCAGATAGTGTCCACCTTCTTCAAGTTTTTGGAAGAGTTTGAGCAATATAGGTATTAATTCTTCTTGGAATGCTTTGTTTAAATTCACCCATGAAGCCATCTGGTCCTGGGCTTTTCTTTTTTTGAGGGGGTGGGGGCGGGTTTCTGATGACTAATTCAATCTCTACTTGTGATAGGCTTGTTGAGGTCTTCTATTTCTCCTTGAGTGGGTGTAGGTAGTTTGTGTGTTTTTAAGGAATTGTCCATTTTATCCAAGTTGTCTAGTTTGTTGGTGTACAGTTGTTCCTAGCATCCTCTTATGGTCTTTTAATTTCTTTGGGGTCCATGGTAATGGCCCCCCTCTCATTTCTGATTTTATTTATTTGCATCTTTTCTCTTTTTACCGTTGTCATTCTAGCTAAGGGCTTATCAATTTTATTGATTTTCTCAAATAATCAACTCTAGGTTTTATTGATTCTTTTTGTTCTTTTTGTTGTTCTCTGTTCTATTTCCACTTTAATCCTTGTTATTTCTTTCCTTCTGCTTTCTTTGGGGTTGATTTACTATTCTTTCTCTAGTTTATCCAGGTGTTCAGTTATGTCTTTGATTCTAGTGCTTTCTTTCTTTTTATGGTAGGCATGTAGGGGTGTAAGATTCTCTCTCAGCACTGCCTTTATTATAGACCGTAGCTTTCGATATGCTGTGTTCTAATTTTCATTTGCCTCCAGATGGTTATTGATTTCTCTTGCAATTTCTTCTTTGATGCACTGACTGTTTAAGAGAGTGTTGTGAATTTTCCAGTTCTCCAGCTATTATTGATTTATCAGCTTCATTCCATTATGATCAGAGAAAGTGCTTTATATAATTTCGATCTTTTAAAGTTTATTAAGACCTGGTTTGTGCCCCACCATGAAGTCTACCCTGGAGAATGTTCCATGAACACTTGAGAGGAATATATATTCTTCTGTTCAGGGGTGCCATATTATATATATATGCTTGTTAGATCTAGTTCACTTATCATGTTATTTAGATTCTCAGTTTCTTTATTGATTCTGTTTAGATGTTCTATCTATTGAAGAGAGTGTTGTGTTGAAGTATCCCACTATTTTTGTAGAGACATCTATTACTTCCTTCAGTTTTGCCAGTGTGTGCCTCATGTGTTTTGGGACACCTTGATTAGGTGCATAAATATTAATGATTGTTATTTCTTCCTGGTAATTTGTCACTTTTATTAATATATATATAGTACCCTTTTGTCTCATAATATTTTTACATTTAAAGTCTATTTTGGGGCCATGGTGGCTCAGCAGGCAAGAATGCTTGCCTGCCATGCCAGAAGAGCCAGGATCGATTCCCGGTGCCTGACCATGTTAAAAAAAAAAAAAATATATATATATATATGTAAAGTCTATTTTGTCTGATATTAATATAGGTACCTCAACTTTTTTTTGGTTGCTGCTTGAATGGAATATCTTTTTCTATCCTTTTCCTTTCTTCCTATTTGTTTCTTTGGGTCTAAAATGAGTCTCTTATAAACAGCATATAGATGGATCATATTTATTTTTTATCCATTTGCCAATCTGTGTCTTTTGATCAGGGTGTTGAATCCAATTTGTAAAAGCAGAACTTACTTCAATTATTTTATCCTTTGACTTTTATTTGTCAGATGTATTTTTCACTCTTTTTAAATAATTTTCATTTCTGTACCCTCCTCTAAGCCTTGTTCTCCTGTCTTTTTTTTTTTTTCAGCTTCCTTTAGAATTTCTTGTAGGGCACGTCTCCTATTAATGAACACTCTTGGTTTCTGTTTATCTGTGAATATTTAAAACTCTCCCTCATTTTTGAAGGAAAGATTTGCTAGATAAAAAATTCTTAGCTGGCTATTTTTCTCTTTCAGTATCTTAAATATATCATATCCCTGACATCTTATCTCCATGGAATTTGATGAGAAATCAGCATTTAGTTTTGTGTGACTTCTCTTGTATATGGCAAACTGATTTTCTCTTTCTGTTTTCAGAATTCTCTCCTCTTTGGCATTTGACAGTCTGATTATTATGTGTCTTGTGATGGATCTATTCAGATTTATTCTGTTTAGAGTACACTGGCCTTCTTGGATTTGCATATTTATATCTTTTGGGTCCTTTTCACTTCTTTTCTCCTTCTGTGACATCTATGTTGCATATGTTAGTGTGCCTTATGTTGTCATTCATTACCCTGAGAACCCACTCAAGTTTTTCCAGTTGTATCTCTACTTATTCTTTTGTCTGTTCAAACTCAGTTGCTCTTTCTTCTAGCTTACTGATCCTTTCTTCTGCTCCTTCAAATCTGCTGTTATGTGTCTCTAGTATATTCTTAATTTCATCTATAGTGTCTTTCAATTCTGCAAGACCTGTTATTTTTCTATATAGTCTTTCAAATTCTTCTTTATGTTCTCCTAGTGTCTTCTTAATATGCCTTATTTCTTTAGCCATCTCATTAAATTTGTTTAGGAGATTTGTTTGGACATCTTTTATTAGTTGTTCCAAATTCTGTGACTCCTCTGACTTTTTAAGTTGATCATTTGTCTTGGCCATATCTTCTTATTTTTTAGTATGTCTTGTAATTTTTTGTTAGTAACTGGGCATCTAATTATCTTGATAAAATTATTTTGAAGTTAGTTTCCCTCTCTTTTCTAGGATTTTGTTCTTGATTGGTGTGCTAGTTTGAAAGTGTTATGTACCCCAGAAAAGCCATATCTTCTAATCTTGACTCAATTTTGTGGGTGGAAGCTTTTGATTAGATTATCTCCATGGAGAGGTGATATGTCCAATTTTGGGTATAGCATTTTTTACTAGATGGAGATGTGACTCCACCCATTCAGAGTGGATGTTAATTAGTTTACTATACTAAAGTACTTCAAAAGGGGAAATATTTTGGACAAATCTCAGATGCAGACACTTAGAGAACAATTGCTTCAGAGCTGACAGAGACACAGACGCTTGGAGATGCTTGGAGTGCTGACAAAGAGAGCAGATGCTTAGGCACAGGCGCAGCCTAGCAGAAGTCACCATGTGCCTTCCCGTGAGATGCTAAGCAAGCCAGAATCCAGAGTTTTATTCCAGAGGAACTATGTGAAGGCTCAAAGACACTTAGAGAGGAAACCACTGGCATCAGAAGCTGGAGGCAACAGAACTGGGAAAAAGGACCAGCAGATGCTAGCCATGTGCCTACCCAGCTGACAGAGGTGTTCTGGACAGCATCAGCCTTTCTTCAGTGGAGGTAATCTCTTGTTGGTGCCTTAATTTTCATGGCCTTAGAACTGTAAACTTGCAACTTAATAAATCCTCTTTATAAAAGCCATCCCATTTCTGGTATTCTGCATTCTGACAGCTTTAGCAAACTAACAGAATTGGGTTCATGTAAAAGCTCTTCTTTGGCACTTGGTTCACCAGTATTTCCCTTCCCAAATAGGGCCAGAGTCCCCCCCCCCCCCCCCCAAGGGGTGCAGGCCAGTTCCAAAGGACCTGGGGAGAGAGTCAGGAAAGCAGCTTCCCAAGACTATACTTTCTCAGCCTTTCCAGCAGATGGCACTCTGCAGCAACCTATTCCCCATGACCTTACAAATAAGTTATTTTTTAGCCCTCTGCTTCTGAGGCAGGTGGAAATAATGTCACTGCAGTGCTATGGGTGCCTGTCCAGAAAGGACCAAGGCTGTGGGACCCCACAGTACAATTTCTCCAACCATCCTTTGGATCAGAACTGTGCTGCATCCTTCTCTGTTCCCAGGTGGGAAGGCTTCCCTGACTTTTCCAGTCTGCAGCCACCAGCTGGGCAGAATCTGGGCTGACCAGAAGCTGTTGGCCTTGAGGGTGAAGAATGGGCACTGGGAGTCATAACCAAGCTGTTCACTCACGTCAGTTTCTCCGTCTATGGAACTGATGGCACCGTGAGTGGCATGGGCTTCTGGCTATAAAAGACCAAGGCTGTAGAACTCAGAGGGTCAACATTGCTGACCACCAGCTAAATCAGAATTTTTCCATGTCCCCCTCTATTCTTGTGGGGGAATGCTTCCCTGACTCTCCCAATCCACAACATCCAGCTGGGTGGGAACCATGACGACCAGAAGCTGACAGCCTCAAGAGTAGCTGATGTGTTCTGGGAGCCATGGTGGAGTTGAGTCGCTGGCTACAGTTTCTCTGTGATGAACAGAATGGCACTGTGGGCAGCCCAGGCTCCTGGCAGGAAAGGACCAAGGCTGTGGGCACAGGATCAACTTTGCTGGCCACCAATTAAATCAGAACTGTGCCATGCCCCCTCTGTTCCCAGAGGGATGGTATCCCTGAATCTCCCAGTGGTCTACCTGATCAGATGAGAACCAGGTAGACCCAAAGCTGCCAGTCTCAGGGGTGGATGATGGGGACAGGAACTGTGGCTGAGTTCAGTCACTCACCACAGTTTTTCCATCACAGTTTCTCCATTTCTTCATCCAGCTCTTCTGTGTATGTTGCAATGGTCTTTCCCCAGTCTCCCAAGCCCCAGAACCACTGCTTTGGACAGCTTCTGCCAGTTCTCTACGTGTTTTTAGAGGAGGAGTGAATTCTGGCTCTTCTTATTCCACCATCTTACTGGAAGTTCTGAAGATCATTTTATACTGATCTTTTTCTAGTAGGACCACAATCTAGTCTTCATTGATGTTTTCTGGATATTTACCCTCTTCCTTTGGATGGGCCATTATTATCTGTTTCTTTGTTTGTCTTGTAATCTTTGTGGCACACTGTACATTTTAACATTTTAAAATGTTTACTCTGGCATTTAATCCCTGAGATATCTGTTTCTTGAGC
Source organism: Myrmecophaga tridactyla (assembly GCA_004026745.1). Classification (NCBI taxonomy): domain Eukaryota; kingdom Metazoa; phylum Chordata; class Mammalia; order Pilosa; family Myrmecophagidae; genus Myrmecophaga; species Myrmecophaga tridactyla. The sequence continues at coordinate 18,491 of PVIY010032654.1, forward strand.
TTGTAACTGGCTGGTGATATGACAGAGATTTTCTTGAGTGTTAGGTGCTAACAAAACCAAGCAAACCTAAACAAGAAACACTTTTCACCGTCTTTGCAAACTGGCTTTGCACTGGCTGGCTCTCTCCATCAGAGTTCAGCTCTCCTAACAAGAAAGGCACCTCATGGTGAATGCAGAGTTCAGGTTTTCCCAGTCTTTTCTGGGCCCGTGTCTTGTCTGGGCTTGGGTTTGCTAGTGGCCTTAGGAGTTCCCTGATTAAAGGAGTTTGAATGCATCTTCTACTTCCTAGGAAACCAAATTTCTCCCTCTCCTTGGTCTTCTGTTGCAGGGCTTGAAGCAGGTAAGACTTTGCCCCAGGCCACACTATTTTCCTTACCTCAGACTGCTTTTGCCTTGAAGGCAAAGTCTAAGAGAAGAAGGGTCATACTGAAGAAGAGTTTCCCAAGTCAGTCTTTCCAATCTGGAATAAGGCTATGGACCCACAAAGGGAGTGTCACGTGCCTCCAAACTCTCCTAAGAGGAGAAAAGAGAGGAGTCAGGACAGGCACCAGGAGCTTCTACCATGGTTCCGCAAAGTTACGCCTTCTTGACTTGGACCATATGCAGCAAATACAACTCCTCAATTGTCTCCATAGCTCTGAGGGGGCATACTGTCATTAAGTCTCCTCCACTGCCTTTGTCCAGGGTGTATTGGAAAAATGGCTATCCTCAGAGCCATGCTCCCAGTGACCGAAGAAGCTAAGCAAAAGCATTGATCAGTGATTTACACACACACCCCACTCCTGGCTCCAGGTCTTGTGGAAGTGGATTTCTATGTCCCTCTCTGGGACCAGCAAGTTATGCCAGTGGCTGGACCCTACTGCTGCCTACTGTGAGAGTGGGGGATGGGTGATAGTAACACTGCATGGAGAAAGTAATTTCTTGGTAGTTACCATACTTTACCAGCCTCTTCTTTCCACTTTTTCCTGGATCTCTATGTGTTCTAATAAATTCTGGAGTTTTGAAATATTTGATTCAGAGAGATCCTGCCTGTTTACCAGTTGTTCTGGTGGAGGGACTGATTCCTGAAGCTTCTTTCTCCATCATCTTCCCACAAATCCTTCCCTCTGACTTATTTATTGTTTTCTCTAAAATCTACTTTGTTATTACCTTTCTTTTGATTACTGTTAACCTATTTTAGAAGTTCAATCTTTTTACTTTTTGCTTTTAACTTATTTGTGTATTTATATTTAAGGTTGGTTTCTTATAGGCAACATATAGTTAGGTCCTGCTTTTACATCTAATATGACAATCTCTAAATTTTAATTGGGTGCTTAAATTAGTTGTATTTAATGTGATTATTGATATGATTGGTTTTAAATATACCATATTTCTATTCATTTTCTATGTGTCCAATCTGTTCTTTGTTTCGTCTTTCTTTTTGTGCCTTCCTTTGGATTATTTCTCCCTTGTTGGCTATTAGATACAATTCTTCATGTGTTAGTTTAGTAGTCACCTTAGGGTGTCTAGTGAAATATCTTCAATTTGTCAGTCTACCTTCAAGTGATATTATACCACCTGACATATAAGAATTTACAATAATATATTTCCTTTCTTCCCTCCAAGTTTTTGTGTTATAGCTGTCATGTTCTTGTTTAAAACCATTAATTTTTTTTAAATGGCAAAAAAACATTTTTGGTAAAAATACAAAAAAATCTTTTCTATTTACCCATGTAATTACCATTTCCAGTGCTCTTCATTCTTTTATGTAGGTCCAGATTTCTACCTGGTATCAATTTACTTCTGCCTAAGGCATTTCTCTAAACATTTTTTTTTTTTTGCAGTGCCATCACTGCTGGTGATGAACTTTTTCAGCTTTCATATCTCTGAAAAAGTCTTTATTTTGCCATTGATTTTGAAATATATTTTCCTTGGGTATAGAATTCTAAATTGGCATCTTGATTCTTATAGTACTTTAAAAATATTCTTGTGACAGATTGAATTATGTACTCCAACAAAAGACATCTTCTAAATATTAATCCAGTCTCCTGCAGTTGTGAACCCACTTGTAAATATGACCCTTTGAAGAAGTAACATCAGTTAAGGTGTGGGCTCATTTGTGAATAGGATCTTCTAAGATCTTATTTAAGTGTGGCCAAACTGAACCAGGGTGGGGTCTAATCCATATTACTGGAAGCCTTATAAAATGTCAAATGTCAGAGAAAGCCACAGGAGGAAATCAAGGACATCACTATGTGACAGGAGGCAGACATGTCAGCCAGGGAATCCCAGGTATCATAACAAGTCAGCACCAGGATATTACATATTTTGGAGAGAAAGCATAGCCTTGCTGACACCTTGATTTCAGGCATCTAGTCTTCAAAACTTTGAGACAATAAATTCTTGTTATTAAATATTTTGTGATATATTTATCATACTAAGATATTGCTCCACTGTCTTTTAACTTACTTTGCTTCTGCTGTCAATCTTTTTTCTTTTATACATTATGTGTGTTTTGTTCTCTGTATGCTTTTAAGTTTTCCTCTTTATCATTAGTTTTAAGCAAGAATCAGATGACCCTTGTAGTTTTCATCATTTTTCATGTGATTGGGATTCATTGAGTTTCTTGGATTGATGAATTAATAATTTTCATCAAATTTGAAAAAAAATTACCATTATTCCACCAAATATTTCTTCTGTCTGCTCTTATCTTTACTTTCTTTTGTGGACTCCAATTATCTTTGTATGAGACTGCTTGAGATTGTCCCACAATTCTCACTGAAGCCTCTTTTTTTTCCTTCAGTAATTTATCTCTGTTTTATTTTGGATAATTTCTATTACTATGCTTTTAAATTCGCTAATCTTTTCTTCTGCAATGTGTAATCTACCATTAATCTCATCTAATATATGTTGCATCTCAGATATTGTAGTTTTCACCTCTAGAAGTTCAATTTGGCTCTTTTAAAATATTTTCCAGGTCTCTATTTAACATGGTCAATAGTTTTGCTAGCTTCTTAAACATATGGAATACAGTTATAATAACTGTTAATAGCCTTGGTTACTAATTTTATCATCTATGTCATTTTGGGGTTGGTTTTGACTGATTATGGATCATAAATATGACCCTGTTTCTTTGCATGTTTAAAAATATTTGACTGGTCTCAGTTCTCACTTTTAAGCTTTAGAAAAGCTTACCCTTAGCAAAGGGTAGGGCACTTTTCATGCAGGGCTACTTTAGCCCTACTACTGAGGCAAGACCTTTCTGAGTATACTTTACAATGCCCCATGTAATGTGGTTTTTCACTCTGAATAGTGGAAACAAAACCTGTTCCCAGCTGGTATGAAACTTGAGTATTAATCCCGATAGTCAGTGGCTCTCAACTGGGGACACTTCCTCTCCTCCTCCCCCCAGGGACATTTGGCAATGTCTGAAGATATTTTTGGTTGTCACAGCAGGGGTGGAAGTACTACTAGCATCTAGTGGATAGGAAGCTAGGAATGCTGCTAAACATCCTACAATGCATGGGGACAGAGCAGCCCTCCACAATGATTGCATGCACCAAAATGTCAATTGTGTCAAGGCTGAGAAACACTTGGCTAATCCTTTTGCATGTTTTTCCTTTTCCTGGGTTTTGGGAAATTTCTTCACTTGCATATTCTGATCAGCACTCGAGTTGAGAACTAAGGGGAACTCTATGCAGCGGTCTGGAGTTCGCTCTCTGTGCAGCTCTTTCTTCTCTGGTACTCTGCCCTGACAACTTGAGCCACCTTGGCCTCCCTGAACAACCAGCTCTATCTCAATTCAAGGATCTGTCATGGTCAGGTTCATGCATCAACGTGGCCAGGTGGTGGTGCCCGGTCGTCTGGTCGGGCAAGCGCTGGCCTGTCTGTTGCTATGGGGACATTTCATGGACTCTTAAATCATGATTATGTCAGCTGTATACACAGCTGATTGCATTTATAATCAGCTAAGGGGAGTGTCTTCTGCAATGAGTGACACTTAATCTAATCCCTGGAAGGCTTTTAAGGAAGATTCAGAAGAGAGTCACTCTTCCCGCTTCAGCCAGTGAGCCTCTCCTCTGGAATTCATCCAGACCCTTCATCAGAGTCGCCAGTTTTTCCAGCCTGCTCTATGGATTTGGACTCTTCCATCCCCATGGTTGCCCAGCCAGCCTCTCCTGAGAGTTTACTGAGGACCTTCATCAGAGTCACCAGCTCGTGGCCTGCCCTGATTTGTTGAGCCCAACCAGAAGCCAGAGGGCTAGAAAGCCTGTTGATGCATTCACAGAGGTCAGCCTCCCTGGAGTGGAGAGAAGGGGACAGTGCAGAATGGAAAAGAAATGGAGAGTGGAAATGGACATTGGAAAAGAAATCCAGCCCAAACTGGCATGCCTTTTGATTGCCAAAGGGGTAATCAATTCCTGGGTTGCTAAAGGTTGGCTGCCAAAATATTCTCCAGTAATTTGGGGGTATCTCAAAGGGAATGTTTTAAGAATAGCTGGAAATCTGGACTTTTATGTGAAAACTCTGTTTTCAATATCAGTGACTTATTTGGAAAAAAATTAAACAAAGCACTTTTGTGAGGCAGATTGAGCTGTAGATGACTGTTTGTTTTCTGTTTTGTTTTGTTCTGTTTTTTACCAGTGATCTAGATCAATGATTTAACTCTAATGAATCTCAGGGCATTGGAGGGCAGAGGGGAATCTGTTTTTCTCTTTGTGGGCTCACCACAAATTGGCCAAATCCTTTTTCTTCTGGTTGCAGCTTTTGTCAAGTGGTTTTGTCCATATCACTCTTTCTCTGGGTTCCGGTCACCCTACCTAAGTCAAGGGGGCTGGGAAACATTGAAGGGCCAGTGGAATATTTGCTGAACATTACTGCACTGATCACAGAGTCTAATGCAAGAGCCCTGCTTCTTGGGTATCTAAGAATGTGACTCATAAACTGTTTCCTAAAACCCCAAGAGGAATTAAAAATCTATACCACTTGGATATACTTGCCTTGCCCTTCTCCAGTGAATTTCTTTCTGCTGAAATGGAAAGAGGAACGAGATGGAGTTATTTTGAGCATCCACCTCCAGATTAAGATTTAATTGCATTCCTAGAGACTTTCTTCTGTTTACATTGAGTCTTTCAGATGAGTGTTTCATCAATATGATTAGGATCACCTCCTTCAGTCTAGTCTATTTGCACAATCTATTTTGACAGCTCTGAGCAGAAGGGTCCCTAAAGGAAATATTAGATACCACCTTATCATTTCATTCTAATCGTATTCTGTACTCCGTGATATCAGCTCAGTGATATTCAGCTCAGAGCACAAATACACACTCCCACATGCAAGCATGTATACACATTTTGTACACTAGCTCAATCTAGGCTTCTTTGTCTTTTCTCGGATGTGTTTTTTTTTCATTCTTAAACAATTTTATTCACACATTATACAATCCAACCCAATTAAATAGACAAACCTTCACCACCATAATCTATATGAAGACAATTCCTTTTCTTCTGCATAGAATCCATACCCCTCCCTCATGACCCCTACTTTTTGACATTTAATTTTGGCATAATGCCTTTGTTACATTCAGTGAAAGCATATTTCAATGTTACTGTTGACTATAGACTGTAGCTTGCATTGATTGTACCTTTTCCTGTATATCATCCATTTTCAACCCCTTGCAGTGTTGACATTCATTTGTTCTCGCTCATGCAAAAACATTTTTATATTTGTGCATTTAATCACCATCATTGTCCACTCGAGGCATTCCTAAATTATGCCATCGCAATCTTTATCCTCCATCTTTCCTTTGTAAGTATTTCTGTGCGACAGCCATTTGCTGTTGTCCATCTACCTGCAGCCTTCTAAATACTTACAGTGATGAGCATAGACTATCTGTTGTCATCTTTTCAGTAGAGGCCATGTTGGAAAAACTGGAAACCTGGAAGAAGTGAAATGCCAAAGAATGTCCTTGGATTTTAGATTTACAAGATAGAGATAAAATCAACCTGCCAAGAAACCCATATATAGGTAGGGTGGAGGACATACACTGTGAACTCGCTATCCCAGAGCTGAATACAGGTTAAAGGAGCAGGATGAGGCAGATGACCCTCCACTACAGGCTCAGATTTTAGGACAAAAGAAAGAAGGAGGAGGAGGAAAGATTAATCAATGATCCATTTGGATCTTGAATATCTTTCATCCCCTGCAAACAACAGAAACAATAATTAAAACTCTGCTTTAGAATATAATGTTTTCATGATTAGATATTTTCCAGGCCTCTGAAACACTTTATATCCAAAGTATAGGGTCCAAATCCATGGTGCACTACAGAATTAATGGACTTCTCAAGGGGCTCTACAAAGCACATAACACAGTGATCTGTAGTTCCTGCTTCTGTAAAGTGTGGTCTGCACTAAAGTAATCTGTGAAGTGCCTTCCAGCTCTCCAGTTTAGTGACTGGAGGAAAGGCAATTGGTTTGAAGACTTGAGAAAAAGTCCTTTTCATTAGAAGGCCATCTCCCCAGGACATTAAACCTGGGACATTTCAAAGGGAAATGGTGACAATCAAAGTCAGGCCACTGCAGCAGCCTGCTTGGCTGAATGACTGGTGGCCTGTGGAATAGGCTTCAATCTGATGTCTGGGATAGAGAAGGGGGCAGGATTGTAGTGATGGCATCTAGATGGTAAAATTTACCCTAGTTATTCTTAGAATTACCGTGACATTCTCAATCACCAATTCCATTTAAGTTTCAGAATTTGGGGACAGTGAGTTGTGAATAGTAATCTGGCAGTTCTGTGGACTTCCCTTCATCTCTCTTTCCACAGATTCCTTCCTCAAACCTTCCCCCCACTCCAAACTAAATAGGAAGAAACCACTTCTCCTTAATTCTCATGGATGAAATAACCCACCTCACTCCCCATATAATATCCACTGAATTACTTGATAGTCCTTTTTGTCATTTCTGATTTCTATATAATATTCCTCCTTATAGGTTCTTGAAATATATATTTAAAGGGATCAGAAGATTGATAATTTCAAGGGATTGAGAAAGTCTTCTTGATCAAAAGGGGGAAGAGAGAAATGAGACAAAATAAAGTTTCAGTGGCTGAGAGATTTCAAGGTCAAGAGGTTATCCTGGAGGTTATTCTTTTGCATTATGTAGATATCCCTTTTTTAGTTTATGGTGTAAGGAGTGACTGAAGGGAAGTATGTGAAACTGTTGAGCTGTGTTCCAGTAGTCTTGATTCTTGAAAACAATTGTATAAAGAATAACTATCACAATGTGACTGTGTGATTGTGAAAACCTTGTGTCTGATGCTCTTTTTATCCAGGGTAATGGACAGATGAGTAAAAAAAAATGGATGAATAAAATAAATAATTGGGGGGACAAAGGGTAAAATAAATTGAGTAGATGAAAATACTAGTGGTCAATGAGAGGGAGGGGCAAGGGTTATGGTATGGTATGTATGAGTTTTTTCTTTTTCTTTTGAATTTCTTCTTCTGGAGTGATGCAAGTGTTCTAAAAAATAATCATGGTGATGAACACACAACTATGTGATGATATTATGAGCTGTTGAGTGTACACCATGTATAGACTGTATGTGCATAAAGATTTCTCAATAAAAATATTAAAAATAAAAAAAAGAGTTTGATAATTTGCCCTGGGAAAAGAAAAGCTAATAGAAACATATTTTATCATTTTGTCAAACATTGGCTTAAAGTGATTTCTTAGCAATTTTGTGCTTAGCAGACTTTTATACACTGTCTATTTTATCAATTGGTTGAATATGCCCTGTGCCCTTCCTAGGGCCAAGGCTTTTTTGCTGGTGCAATATATAAATAAAGACAGAGATCTTGGCTTTTTGTTTCACTCTAATGTCACATTCAAAGCACCAATGGGTAAAATTTTCGCATTTATATGTAGCTCATGATACTATCTGCATTGAAATTTACCTCCTTTGTCAAACACTTAAAGAAATAAAGGATATAGTGAACAATCATCAGTGGAAGTGACATCACCCAAAGAAAGACAAACAGTCATCATGAGCCTCCTGATGGAATATTAACACCTATAAAATATCACTAAAAAAAAAAAAGAATCTGATTCAGATCAAGTCTTCATATTTATCACTTTGTTTGAAATCAAAGGGTCAGAGGGATATGCCAACACCACAGGGACACAATCAGCAAAATCCAGAACCTGGACAACTAAATAGAACAAATGCCTAATTTCTTTGATAAATAAATTGCAAGGAAAAATAAAAGAGGGAGGTGGGGGAGAAGACTTCTAGACTACTAGAATTAAGTGACACATCAATTAAATGTGTGGGACTTGTTTGGACCCTGATTCAAACAAACCAACAATAGAAAACGAACAAAAAGACCATCACCAAAGAAAGCAAAAATTTTTATGAGACAGGGAAATGTTCCTGAATATTTCATAATATTAAGAAATCTGTTGATTTCTTATATTATACACAGATTTCTTAAAATCCGTATATTTTAGAGCTACATATGGGAAAATTGTGCATTAAATGTCAGTATTTCTGGGATTTGTGGTAGAAAGAGTGGGGTGGAGTGGGGAATGTAGGGTGATTCTTGTAGCTGAGATGTATACATGGGGGTCCATTGCTCTTTACCAGTGCATCTCAGTTTACCATCACATATAATCCTATAAAACGAGTGACTAATAATATCTACTAATATTTGGAACTACGCAAGAGTTTACAAAGCAGTTTATATTCGTAATCTCATTTCTTCCTCCTCGGTGCTACTTGGCCAAGCAGGCGCCTTTCGAATCCCAATTTCACAGATGAGGAAATCTATCAGAGAAGCTGAGGGCAATGAAGCTGGTAAAACGTGGCCCGAGAATTAACTCGAACTCACGTCTTTAGAACCCCAAGTTCTGAGGTCCTTCCTTTACGCCAAGAAGCTTTAGAAAGGAAACGTAGGTGTGGGATGCAGAAAAGATATTTTTATGGAGCGCTGCAGGACCTGAGAAAGCAACGACTTCTGGTAAAGAAGTCTGAGTGGGAGGAAGCCCTCTTCGGCTGGGGAGATTCTTACTCGCAGTGGCCACCAGATGGCGAAGGCTGCCCGCCGCGGGGAAGAGAGCCGCGCAGGCACCCCGGCGCGGAGGCCTGGTGGCCAAGGTCGCAGAGCGCTCCTCATCCGGCCAGCAGTGCGGGGAAAGCAGGGTTGAGCCTAGAGTGTAAAAAAAAAAAAAAAAAAACAAAGCTGTTGTGCGAGTCCTGCTACCTCTACAAGGGTTTATAAAAGAAAGCTTAGTGCTTTTTAGAGGTGGCGGCGAAAATTTAGCATGGGTGGTGCACCCCCTGCCGCCTAAAATGTGCATCTCGGGAGCGGTCAGGGATCCAGGCAGATGCCGAGACAGACACTTCAGAGGCAATCTCTGAGTGTCCGCTCCGCAACTGGAGCAACTCCGCAATGAACTCCGTGCGGATTCCAGGCGAAATACAGGGGACTCTAAGGCCCGAAGGAGACAGGTTGAGGGGGTGGGGAGTGGTGAGTGGCTTGCCAGAAGTTTACTTATCCTTTAAATCCCGATAAGGAGAAACTCCATGGCCGCCAAAGTCAGAGTCTCCTAGATCTTAAAAGAAAGAAAGAAAAGAAAAAAGTCTGTATCTCCCAGCTACTGATTGAGCCACCCGGCACGTGCAGCGGGAAGTCCAGGCTATGTCAGGTTTGGGCTCGCGTTAACCCCTGCGAACTGCAAGCTTGTGCGCTAGACCCAGGCTCCGGAAGCTGCCTGACGGAATCCTACCCCCAGGGCGACCAAGTCGCAAGTGAATGGATTCCGCGCCTTTGCTGGGCCTGCCAGAGCTCGCGCATTCTAAAGCCTAAACTTGAGGAATGGGAAATGGGGGCACTCAATTGGGCTTACAAACAGATTTTGTAAATTGCCTTTTCAAAACAGCCCCCAAGGTGATGCTAAGGTCCGCGGAGTGAAAGCCAAAGTTTTGGAGTTGGCGTCCAGCAGCTTGGGGTACTTCGCGGCGCAAGCATTCTTGCGAATGGAAAAGAATTCAGTGATTTTAATCTCTGTCCCTACTGGTGGCTCAGTGTCCCTTAAAATCGAGGAACACGCTAGAAGGATTTTATTGGGGATCGTTTTCATGACGCTCCGCAAAGGTTTTTCTTTTCTTTTATTGCATCCCCACCCCTACCCCAGACTTCGTTTCAAAAGAAGGAAGAGGACGGGCCACCGTGGTTCAGCAGGCAGAGTTCTCGCCTGCCACTCCGGAGACCCAGGTTCGATTCCCGGTGTCTGCCCATGGCGGGGGTGGGGGGGGGG
>PVIY010032655.1:0-28811 GCA_004026745.1 Myrmecophaga tridactyla
CTTTTGTGGATTCCCCCATAACCATTGCATTTAAGCCTTTAGAATGCATAGCAATCATCTGCTACAAAACTCTTAAAACATGCAGATTCCTATTATTATCCTGGATATTTTGACTGAAAGATCAAGGACTCAGTAATCTGCATTTTAAAACAAGCATCTCTTGCTACAACAATCCTCTTTAGAGTGTAGAATTAAACCTAATGTTTCTGCAACTCTTTCCCTGACTACCACACAGGAATTTCTACGGCATTTCTTTTGGGTTTCCTTAAAAAAAGGTATACTTGAATTCCAAAAAAGAAATGGACATTGCAAAGGAATTCTAAGAGAGAGACCGAAATTTATTGTAAATATGTATATTGGAAATGTGTAGAAAACTACAATATTTAAGTCAAGGAAAATGATCAAAACATTCTAGGGAGGATAGCATATTAAACTACATTTACTTGGCACTCATTTAATTGGATATTATAGAAATTTGTCATATTGACCTAAGCAGAAGATGGGAACTTATGGGGATGCAGGGATGTCCTATGAGACACAAGGTGGGAGGAGCAGCCAGGTCTCCTAAGGGCTCCAAACAGGAGGAGGAAATGCTATGAGAAATGGGTTAATCACTCTATCTCTGCAGCATCATGTATTGCTCACCTCTGCTTCTCATGTTCATTCTTTTGCTCTCTTTCTCTGCAGAAGTTTTTTCTGCTGGGTCTATGAACAGGGATCAAGTGTCTTAGCTACACATCATTTCCCCGGTCACGTGTCTAACAGAGTATGATCAGCATCTTCAAGTTCCTTATTCCAGAATCCCAGCTAAAAAGATATATTTGCATCACCCAGTTGATAGATTGCCTTCTAGCAGGTGAGGTGCCCCCCGTGCCAACTAACTGTGCCAATGGAAGGAGAGAGCCACATGGAACAAACCTAGCTGCAGGCTGCCACATCTCTGGGTGCACCAGGATCTCAGAGGATTGGGGGTGGAGGACTCATTTCAGAATGCATCTACTACGTTCTAGACATGGCAGGAGATAGGAGGCTGGAGAGAGTAACCCATATTCCTGGGTCCAGCACCTGGTAGAGCTCCTCTGTACTTCATGTCCTTGGGTTTCCTAAGCTACTCGTGCATATATATAATCTATTTTGTGATGAAGGTAGTTTAAGTAGGTTTCTAGCTAGTTAAGTAGTTTATCTGACTAGTTAACCCAACACCTAATAGGGTCCTAATAGAATGAACTCCAGCCTGTAGAACATGCTCCCAGATTTCTGATGGCTAGAGAATTTATTAGTTATTTATCATTTTCTAGGATTCCTTTCCATTCCTTATTGGCAATGGGCCAAATGACAGAATCCTAAAAACGCAAGATGTAGAGAACCAGAGTTCAATCCCCATCATTTACAGGCAAGCAAACCATGGTCCAGGGAAGGGAAGCAAGTTCCCTGGGTCAGGTAATACATCAGTAGCAGTTTGGAGTTTTGCCCAGGAATATTCCCATGGTATTCTATATTCAAGGTCTAGGGTTCCTGCCTTCAAACTCTGAGTCCTCAACCATCTTTCCATCACCCACTTTTTCCATCCCAGAAATAATAATCAAGCAGCAACAGCAATGATAATAAGAACTTACATTTGCTGGTGCCAACTATGTGCCAGATATATTAGTATCTTGAATTCATTGTTTCATTTAATTCTTTCAACTATAATGTTGGACACACACACACATACACATACACACATATTTGTACATAGATAATATGTGTATATATATATATATATATAACAGATGAAGGAGCTGATTATTAAAGCATCGAGTAACCCAAATAAGAATGGTAAGGATGAGATCTGAACCTTTGAATTTTGACTGGATAAGGTTCTCCTGTCAAATGTTCTCCTCGGGTGGGCCACGGTGGCTTGGGTGGGCCATGGTGGCTCAGCAGGCAAGAATGCTTGCCTGCCATGCCAGAGGACCCGGGTTCGATTCCCGGTGCCTGCCCATGAAAAAAAAAAAATGTTCTCCTCATGCTCTGTACTTCTCTCCAGAACACCCATATGGTGTTAATTATATAGTAGGGTGCTTGTGTGATAGATGTCTCCTGAATAGACTGAAGCACATGGGGAGAAATAATGTGTTCATGGGTTTTAATTTAAGCCAGAGAACATGTGAGAGGCTTACAAGCATTTTCAGTGCCTGGCAAGGTGCCTTGAATGCAGTATACATTCAATAAACATTTATTAAATGAATGTCTGACAGTCTGATTCAAAGTTCAAGTTTTTAATTAACTACATGCTGTGCTGATTATCCGGAAGCAATGTTACTAGGAATATAGTTAAATAAAATTTGAGAAATCTACTCTATGGAATATTGTGGAATCATTTTATAATGCTATGAAGATAAGACAGCAACAGGGAAAAGTACGCATGTTATGTCATGTTAACATATTATGGCCAGAGTTTCTCCCCTAAATTTCCAGAACTTTTAAAATACAGTAAATCTAATCATATTAATCTAATTTTATGATTATAAAATAAAGATCCTTAATGGTGAATCACCTGAGGAAGCGAGCCAGAAAGTGGCTGAGAGAAGATTTTAAATTAAATATTTGAATTCTAAGGTTTATGTTCTCAGTTTTCTTACTGTCACCTAAGAAGATATCATATGGAGGCCATATTAAAGGGCAAACATGGGAATTAAAATATTAAATTAGATATATTACTAAAACAAAGATTTTTCAAACACCAGCATCTAAAAACTCTATTTGGGGGCTTCACATCACTCACCTTTGTCAAAGGACAAATGTAAAAGTTTGGGACCCTTTATCTGTTTCCTATTGTGACTGGGCAGAATGTATCAGATCCTCTTTTGTCCTGGTGTCTATTTTAATGCTTTTACTCAGGTACCTAGAGGCATAAGAAGGACAAGCTCTCTTCCCTCTGACCTGGCAGCCAGACCAAAAATGATTCGGCACCTTCAAAAGAAGTTTACTGGCCACTGTTAGTATTCTCACGATTTAAATTAGTTTGTGAAGAAATATTTCATAATGCACATTCAGACACTTATAAAAAACAAAAAAGAAAACAAAGCTATTCTAGTCCTCACTCTCTAGCCTAAAATATCTGCAATCATTTAAATTTTCATTTTAGGTTGTGTTGTCTAACGATTTAAACACAGAGCGTGCTTCTCTCATTTCTCTTCAAACATTTTATAATTCAAAAGTTGCAGTGTATAAAACCAGACAAAAACATAATATTAGAACTGATATTTGTTGAATGACTGAGATAGGGTAGCAATACAAGGTCTTCTCGGTTACTGATCCGCCTTACTGCTAAAGTGCAGATCCTACTCTGTTGACATCTTTACAGTTTTCGTTGGAGCGCAACACCACTAGAATTCATCTACCCTCTCACATTTATGTTTGATTTTCATCCCCAGTAATGATGGTACCTTGGAAACAGTCTTTATACTAAAGAAGCACAGCACTTTGATGAGGAACCCTGACTCTGTCACGAAGCCACTGTATGACCTTGAACAATCTCCTGTATCTTAGCTTCCTCTTCTCTAGGTGAAGGATGGGGATTGAGATTGGATGGTTTCAACATTTCAATACGGTGGACAGACTGACACAGAACCATCACTCTCAGTGTCTAAAAAGCTAATTCTACACTCCACATTTCAAAAAATATACAACAAATACAATGAGGCATCCTTTTAGAGTTGCCTCATGATTTAATTTAACGAATTTATGCAAAGTAGCAGAGCACTTTCTAGAAAGATGTTGGGAATTGAGACCGGGAAGCTGAAAAATTATAAATAGGATTTAGATAAATTCCATTTCAGAATGTGTTGTTCTATCATTTAGAAGACTGATAAAGAAGAAAGATTTTAAATGGGCATAAAATTAACAATAATAGTAGGAGAGAGGGAAGATTAGGGACTTGGAACTTATTATAACTAATGACTGTAATGTATTACAAAGGAGTCTAGGAATTAGCAGAACTGCTTAAGAGGGGCTTCAGAATGGAAGGAAGCAGTGAAGCTCTGAAAAACCATGCCCTGAACAAGACTATGCTTGCATGAAAAAGAGATGGAGGATCTAGCCAAAACTAAATTGGATGCTGGAATGGGGAGAACAGTTACGAACAAGGGAAAATAGAGTGTCTTGCAACGTGAAAGAACATGGATCAATGTTCAGGTCTCATGTAGGGATAAACTTCAACTTGAGGGTCAAGGAAGGTTTGGAGGCAAATGAGAGTACTTGGGTTCTGATATCTTCTGTCCCTGCTGGCCCAGCCAGAGTCTTATGGGGCTATTGATATGGATACTGATAAAAAAAAAAAAAAAAGGATCCCTCTCTTCACTTGAAATCATGGGCTCTGAAGAGAATGTATGGCTGAGACGTTATAGCCATCTTTGCCACCATAGGGTGAGTCACTCATGGCAACCATGCAGTGAAATATTGCTTTGCAAACCATAATTTCTAGAAAAGTGATCATGTGCTTGGTTGTGGCAATGTCAAGTGCTAGAAACACTTCTAAATGCCTTCTTGTAAGTTCTTTAGGACTTACTTAGTCACAGACAGAAAACAAAGTTTTCAGACCAGTACCAGTCCACAGACCACACTTTCAGTAAGACTGCAGAGAGGAAGTGTGAAGAGATAAAAAGGGACAAATTCCTAATGACTCTTTGAATACCCAGATCCAGCCATGCCCAAAGTGGAAACATCCCTGAATTTACTTTTATGAGTTACTTAATTGATCTCAAGTTAAGTTTCTGTCACTGCAAACTGAAAGAGTCTTGACTAAAACACATGGCTAGGTCACTGCCCGTCCATTCTCCTAAAACTATGGCTGATCCATCACAGCATTCTTTCCCAGCATACCCAGACACAGCCTCAAGTTCTTTCTGTATACTGTGTTCAATGCAGACTTTGGTCAATAATGAGAATTTCAAAGACATTGCAGTCTACCTAGTATTCCAGAAGCCCTTTTCCTGAGATCCCACACTTGGTAAGCCCTTGCTTTTTGCTTTGATACATAACTTAAGTGACAAAGCCATCCTTGATGCCAGCAGAAATTCCAAAGGTTTTGCTGCTGATTCAACCAGAAGCTAATAGAATCCAACTATGATTTCAGCTCTTACCTGTCGCAAGTCATACACAGTTAAGACAATGGAGATAACAGACAAGATGATGATGGCCACAGAGTATTCTATGTAACCTTGAGACAGCCACAAAGTTAGGGTAAAGGCTTGGAACACATAGAATGGATTTAGTACCTGTAAGTACAAAAATAGCATTTGGTTCACTTGCATGGATCTTAGTAACAGTTAAGATGATAACTCTAATATTTAAGAATTTTCCTTAGAATTCCATTAATTTGGATGCAGACAATGGCAAGCCCAGAGAATGAGATAGGATGAAGCAAAATTATTATAAGCTTTCAGAACCATGCCCACAAATGGATCATTCCTACTTATTTTGAAATTTCAAAAACACTGTACCAATAACGAAAATCCAAAAATTTACCTTTTAAAATGGAATTACTCAGAATGGAGAAGAAATATGATTCAATCTCTTTTTGAAACCAACTTCAATTTTTAGCAGTATTATGGTAGACTTATTTTTTTGCAGGTAGGCATATACTGCAGATTTAGTCAAGTTATACAATGAAAATTAGAGATTATACTTTCATCCAGGACATTTAAAAATAAAATATTCTTTCTGTCGCAGGTATTAGCAAGAACCTCTGAGAATCAGCTGGGTCAGAATGAACCCTCTCTTGAGCAAGGAGAAATACTGAAGAGAAATGTCTTACCCAAGACTGCATTGAAAGCCATGGGCAGGATGAATTCCCTGCCCTGAGGCCTCACCCACACATGTATTTTTTTGGTCTTTCAAGAATATCTTCAACTTTTTCCTTTCCTTCAATTTTCCCCATTCTGGTCCTGCTGACTCCACTATAAATAATTATAGCAGTAAGGGCAAACCTGAGGGAGCTAAAGAATGGTTATATGATGTACCTGCATAGCATGGATTAAAGATTCTGTCTGAACAAAGCAACGATTCTTTTTTTTTTTTTTTTGAGGAAGTGCCTTTTATAACTATGAAGTATATGAAATAGTGGCCAAAACCATTGCCACTCCCTTTGTAACTTTATTTTCTGTAATTTTCTAATGTATTAAATGAAATTCAACTTTAGTCCTAAAAGATGAACTGACATCTGGTCAATAAGCCAATAAGCTGTATCTTATGGGTTTCTTAGACTCTTGGATATATTTTGTACATTAAAAAAAGCTTTTCTTCTTTAATGTTTCTTCTTATTTCCATTTCGACATGCTTTAGTAACAAATTACAGCTCTTCTGTTTGCTTGGCATAAAATGCTTTAATTATAGATTATGCACTAATGATAATATGATTCTGAATTTATATAAACCCAGTGGAAAATTGGGTAAATACTTCTTATAGAAGAAACAACACCATCATAATTTATTTAGCTTCCTTATTCCTGATTCTTTTGAAACCAAATGCAAAGAAATGAACAGTTTAACTTGTTGGGTTTTTGGTTTGTTTTGTTTTATCTGCTGAAGACCTAGCAAATAGATGCTAGAAAAATACCAGCTTATCTCTCCAAATACAGCAAATTGACCTGGGAGAGTTTCTGGCAACTTGAAAATGTACTTGAATAAGAAGCTTAGAAAAGCATCAAGTGCTCTGCTCCCACGCTGCAAAAAGGTAGATTATAAATTTTTTTAACATTAAAAATATATGATCATGCTCAAAAACATAACGACCATCATCATGGATTAGAAATAGACTAGAAACATGCAGCATTGGGGGGGGTGAACACCATAAACCTAGTGCATTCCTGATAAGAAGATTAGACAGTGACAGCTAGGAGTTCAATTTTAGGGGGAATGGAGACAGGACAGAATGGCAGGGGATAAAAACCATGCTTACTGCATAAAACAGGGGGTGACCGTGGGCTTTCCTACCCCAGAGAAGAGGCTGAGAAATGACATAATCAGTGACTGCCTGGCCAAGGGTGGGGTGGGAGAGAACAGAGCCCATGGTGCAACTGTGAATTGGGGAACCCATGTGAGCCAGTTAAAGGTAAACACAGAGCCCTCAAGGATACAGAGTGAGCACAGGGAGAAAGGGAAAAGGAGAGAGAAAAATGTCCTACTTATAGTAAATTTACAACAGAAAAAGAATCCAAAACATGCAAAGAAAACGTTGTTAAAATAACAAAAGCACTAACAGAGTGAGCTGGCTTGAAAATATTATGCACCCCAGAAAAGCCATGTCCTTTAATCCCACTATTTCTGGGTGGGATCTTTTTTATTGCTTTCATGGAGATGTGACCCACCCAATTGTGGGTGGTAACTTTTGATTAGTTGGTTTCCATGGAGATGTGTCTCCACCCTATTCAAGGTGAGGTTGCTTACTGTAGCCCTTTAAGAGGGAACCATTTTGGAAAAAGCTTTAGAGCCATCAGAACAGAGTCCACACAGCCAGAGACCTTTGGAGCAGAAGTAAATGATGCTAGGGGAGCGTCATGAAAAAAGAAGCCAAGCGGGAAAGCTAGCAGATGCTTCCATGTGCCTTTCCAGCTGAGAGAGAAAGCCTGAATGTTATCAGTGTTCTTGAACCAAGGTATCTTTACCTGGATGCCTTAGTTTGGACATTTTTATAGCCTTGCCTTAATTTGGATATTTTCATGGCCTTAGAACTGTAAACTTGCACCTTAATAAATTCAAATTTTTAAAAAACCATTGCATTTCTGATGTATTGCATCCCAGCACCTTACAAACTAAAACATAGAAGAAGTCATTCCAAGAAATGGAAGTAATACAGCAATATGAAAATGACAAAAATAACTACATGAGAAATCCTCAAAGAGATCATAGAAATAATAACATTGCCCACCACTACCACCTCAAAAAAACTTAAGAAAACAAACAGGAGATTGTGAAACAGGAATCTGTCTCTCACACTGAGAAAGGATTTTAAAGTGAATTTGAATTTAAAACAAGTGATTATTAAAAGAGACCAGTTAGAAATCTGGAATAAGAATATATATATATTCATAGAAATAAAATTTTACACCTCAAAAGACAGGAAAAACATAGACTAAAGTCAAGGAGTGAGTAACAAAAGGAAGTTGCATGAAACATAGATTTCATCCACATCAAAGTATCCATGTGCTGCTAAGAGTCACCTGAGTACTAAGAAACAAGAAGTAAGGAGAAAAAAAAATTTCTTTCAAAAAGAAAACAGTTAGTTACCTGTTTAACAAGCAGCTTCCAAATGGGTTGGATTTCAACCTCAATGGCATTAGGTCCACACACTAATCTTCTGTAGGAGATCAGTCATCCATTAGAGTCACATTTATAAACTCACTGATAAGTGAGTTCAGGCCAAACTAAACAGAAGTCAATTCTCTACCCTCTAGGGATTTTGTGGCTTCAATAAAAAAATAATGTGAAAATATATTTAAAACATAATCCTAAACCACTCACACATCAATGTCATTCTATATTGGACAAATTATTGTTCTGGTCAAAAGAATATCACTAAGTATATTACAACTTAAGGAGTCCAAATGAAGTTAGCAATGCATTTTGAGTTGGATTACTTTTTAAAAAACAAGTTGCCTATACTCTAAAAGCAGCTAAAGAGACACATACATGACAACGTTCCTGGACTTCTCAGACATTCTAGATTGCTCGTGATGTTAGAGACCATGTCCATCTAGTTTTGGTACCTCAAGCCCCTAAGACAGATACTTTGTGTATGAGTTGAATTAATGAGCCCCAAAATGGAAAATCATAACTGATCTTGATGGCTAAGACTTGGTATATCCACACATATGTATATCACCATAAGAAGCTTTCATGTTTGAATAATACTTTATAATTTTCTTACAAAAAGAGTCTCCCATTTGAGCCTCACAGTAGTCCAGGGGAAAGAGTCCCATTTTACCAATGGGAAAACTATTCAGTGTGATCAAGTGTTTTGCTGAAGATGCACACCTCTAATATTAATTATGATTGCATAATTTTAAGCACAGATGACTCTTCCAGAATCTGAATTTAGCCATATATGTATTATCTCTTTTAATCACATTATCCCTATGGATTTCATATTGTCATCTCTATTGTAGGGAAAATTGAGGTTCAGATAAGCTAAGTAATTTACCCAGCCTAGAAAAGAGGCAGAGCCAGGTATCATATCCTGGTCTCCATGACTCTAGTTCATAACCCGGCCTCAGTAGGTACCAATGGTGAAACACTGCATGATGGATCTTTGGTCTAAGGTAAAACAGAGTTGAGCCCAAGTTCATCTGGCTTTTGAACTGCTGCTTTTCCAAGTAAAATTATTGCTTGCAAAAGGCAGAGAGGACTTAAACCAAGGTCTTCTGACTTCATGCCATGAAAATGCTGAGGCTTAGAGAGCTTGGAAAGCAGACAGGCCAAATAGCATGCACTTCAATTTGGCTTCACAAGTCCCTAAACTTCATACTGGGAAGGGGTCATGAGTCAATCCATTGGGATGCTCAGGATTCCTTTCCAGAACCTGTGGAAGTAACCTGCTGTTGGTCAAGTGTTAGAACTGTTCAGGACCCCAAACATGGTCCTCTCTCTCTCATTCTGCTTGGAATGCCCTTCCCACATTCTTTGTTTTGTAAACTCATACTCAGCATTCAAGAGCCAAATCTGACAGTAAAGTCCAGTGTTTAGAAACTTGAGATTATAACTGACCAGGGTTTGAATCTAGCTTAACCTTTGCATTGCTTTTCCCTCCACCTGGAACTCATCTCCCAAATCTTTGCCTGGCTTACTCTCTTATTTCATTCAGGTCTCTATTCAAACAGTTCCTCCTTATTGAAGCTTTCCCTAATAATTCTATGTAAAATAAATATCCTATCTACAACCTCAGAGTCTCTTTATCTCCTTATTCTGCATTATTTTTTTATATCTTAACTACCTGAAATGATTCCTTATATTTTTACATGTTAATATGCATCAAATAATAGTCTGCAACCTTCCCTATAATACAAACTTCTAGAGGGAACTAATGTATCATAAATGCCTAAAACATACAATGCAATAAAAATTATTTGTTGAATGAATGAATATATGGGTAAATGAATGGGAAGGTAAACTTCAGTTTTCTCATCATAAAATGGGGTTGATAATACCAGCCTAATAAGATTGCACCTAAAAGCATAAGAAATAAATATGTAATGCATCTGTCACCATACCTGGAACATGACAAGTTCTCAATAAATTGTATCTATCTTTGGAGTCTCCTCTACTCTCAAGAATAGTTACCTGCACTTTTCTTTCCTCCAATAACCCTTCCTTTCTTTCTTAATAACAGCACATAATTCATTGAATTGTAACATATATTTATATATCTTTCTTCTTGAGTTTCCTGACCCTCTTGAAAGGCAAGGCTGGAGCTTTTCCAACTCCGTTTTTCCAGCATTTAGGGGTACAAGTTCTTACACAGAGAATGTTCCCTGAATATTGAATGAATTAATGGAGACTTGTGACACATTTCTACAACCCATTCTCTCTTGACAAGGCTGAAAGCCCAGTTTATACAACTATAGCAGCACACAGGCTGTGTAAAGTGAGTTTAGGATGCAAGCCAGGGGTTCAGTTGTGGATGATCTTTCCCTGTTTGGTATGTTAGTTTCTGATATTGCTATTAAGAGAGAGGTGCTTGGATCCCCTGAGGACTGAAATCCAGTCAGTAAATGCTTGCCTGTAGATTAGCCCCTAGTGCCCATCTCGGCCATGTTTGAATCCCAGGCTGGCATATTCCAAACTGTTTCATCCTTTCTGCTATCTCTTGACAAAAAGCATTGTGTGTGTAGGTATCATGTCCTTTTGATCTCAGTGCAAGACAAGGTTATTGACTAATGGCTGAGCAACAAGAAGGCATGTGAGGCCTAAAAGCTCACATGAGGGAAGGTCCAAGGAACAAGGGAGAATGCATGCCCTGATTTTAAAAATCTAAAGAGCTGTTAGGGAAAAGAGATCCTGAAATGTTCCAGGTGGCCTCATAGAACTAAACAGGCTGAATAAAATAAAGCAGACTTGTCTAATATTCAGAAATATTCACCATGGAATAGTTGCTTTGGACATAGAAGGTCCCTCTCCAGAAGAGATTGAACAATTTCTCAACAGAGGAGTTGTGGAGGGAATTTCTACATTAGTAATGGGCTGAACTTAAAAGACCACTGAGATTTCCTCCAACCCTGAAATATATTAGGAGATCTACTGGAATGTATTTATATCTGAAAAGCCAAATGTGAATGATTAGGAATATCTTTGCTCATGGTTGGTGTAGATCCCTGTTCAATTTGATTATTTGTTAATTCATTCACTTCTCCAAGTTATTCATCAAATAAATGCTGGTAATAAGTTGTGTGTTAGACACTTTTGACTCCAAAAGGTGATTGGAATAGGGTTCTCAAGGAAGCAAAAGGATCACTGGTAGCTTTTTCAAACTAAAAATCACCACCCCACTTTTCAACCACTGCTTCTATTTTGATAAGCCTCCGAATATGGTCTCTGACAGAGAGGGAGACGTAGTTTTTCTAACAGTTGGGCCAAACCAAGGATCTCTTTCATGATCCACTTATAGGGATTTTGGAATTTTTAGGCAGCAGACATGTAAAATTTGAAAAAATTAACTGATAATTCTGCTGGTGAATCTGTCACTCACTATCACTCCTGACTTTAAGCAGAGGGAGACCTGAGTTCTTTACAGATACATAGAATATGATATCTGACTTTTGAACTTTGGGTGTGGGTATAGAGTATGAAAGTGGGTTAGTCTTAGAGCCTCCCCATTAAACAAGAACAACAAAACAAAACAAAATGGCCAGGTTTTGAGAAAATTGCTTTTGGGGGGGAATCTCCATTTTAGCAGTGCTTGAACGTGCCTCTGCACTTCAGTAAAACATCTATAGAGAGAAGCTATATTTTATAAATGACTTAAAATCCATGTTCATATTAGTCCTCATCTGTGACCTGTCCATTTCTTTCACCTCCTGAAGTGCATGTTTCCAGATAGCCTCAGGAAATGACAGGCTCTTACAAGATTTCACACCTTGGGTGTGAGCTAAGTGAGAAGATTCCAGCCAGCTTTGGGGAGATGCCACGCGGAGCTGGAGCGGAAAGGAACAGGAAGGTGTGGAGGACAGGGGAAACAAGGAAATCCAGAGCAGGATCTCACCAGGGATGCTCAGAATTTAGGCTTACTGGTGCTTCTACAGTATTTTTGTCTAAAATGAGACACTGGAGTTAAATGATTTTATACTTCTAATGGGCCTAGACCCACAGAACTGGATGTCTGACAGACCCAATTCATTAAAAAAGATGATGTTATTCATTTAATTTTTATTAAATGCCCTATGCAGTACGTTTTAAAGAAAAACAAAAACTATATAAAATGAGCGTATTTTTAAGTAAGTTATTAATTTCTAACTGAATATTAAGAATTGAGATAATCTTGGGTGGGCCACGGTGGCTCAGCAGGCAAGAATTCTTGCCTGCCATGCCAGAGGACCCGGGTTCGATTCCTGGTGCCTGCCCATGTAAAAAAAAAAATTGAGATAATCTTATTGGATTTCAGAAGAAAGAGCCAACCCCCCTCTTCTCTCCTCTCCTCTCCATCACTCCTTCCTTGTTTCTCCAGAAGAGCTGATCTTATCTGCGAGTATTTGTGATTGGGCTATTTTCTAGGGATGGAGCTTTTAAAAAAAGAGATTTCAAAAGATTATGGCACATAAGTGTGCTGATTTGAAACTGTTATGCACCCCCAGAAAAGCCCATATTCTCTTCATCTAATCTTGTGGGTGCAGACCTATTGTTCAATGGGACATTTTGATTCAGTTGTTTCCATGGAAATGTGACCCTTCCCATTGAAGGTGGGCCTTAATCCGTTTATGGAGTCTTTTAAGAGGGGGACATTTTGGAGAAAGCACAGATGTCTGTAGATGGAGATGTTAAACTAAGAGATGAAATTCAGAGTTTGCCCTGGTGAAGCTAAGAGAGGACCCCAGGACACAGAGAGAAAAACACTGGAATCAGAAGCTAAAAGCAATGAACCAGGAACAAGGATTAGCAGTCAGATGCCAGCCACTTGTCTTCCCAGCTGACAGAGGTTTTCCAGATGCCAGTGGCCTTTTTGCAGAGCCCAAGTTTCATCTTGTTGTTGCCTCAATTTGGACATTCTCATGGCCTTAGAGTTGCAACTTGTAACTTAATAAATCTCCTTTGTAAAAACCAATCCATTTCTGGTATACCATATTCCAGCAACTTTAGCAAATCAAAACAGTAAGCATACTCTCTTTTCTAACTTTTGTTCCCCCCAACCTGAGAAGTAAGAGAGTAGGATCTCAAAGCACCCCCCAAGTTCTTCCTTCTTCCTCCTTCTTCCTTCTTCCTCTCCAGATATTCTCTTCTCCAGGGACAACTTTGCCAGTTTGACTGAATGTGGACAGCTCATCTATTCTCCCTTATCGCCTGTCACTTAAATTCCTTTTGTCTGGTTCTGGCAAGGATGTTTTTTTCCTCAGTGGTGTGGGAAATTTCAGAATCCTGTTTGACTGTGTTGTGGTACACTAGAGCCAATTCTGAGCATCTCTTACCAGTTCCATGTTCAGTGATGTCAGATCAGTAGCTTGAAATCAGCCACCATAAACACTGGCAAACTACAAATCTGAAAGTTGTTTTTCTTCCAGAGCGTTGGCTTACCAGCAGAATGTTTTTTCTGGAACTGACTTCTGTGAGTGGTACTTGTGACTCTCTATTTCCAGGAGCAGAGTGGGCTGAGTAAAGAGAAGTTTAAGACACACTCAAATTAAAAACCATTCAGATAGAAAGATTAATTGGATGGGTGAGAATGAGGTAGGCTTGTTTGTTTGTTTTCCATTGGGCCCTATATTCATAAGATAAGAGAAGTACCTCAAGTGTCTAGGGACAGACACTAAGGTGGAAAGTTGAGTTCAGTTCATGGATAAATGAAGCTAAGAACTTGTAATCACCTGGAGCATTTTACATGCTGGCTTCCTGATTGATATTTGTTAGTTTCTCAACCAGGCAAAGATACTTTCCTGATGTTCTGATTTGCTTTATGCTGCTGGAAAACAAGGCCTATGTAAATCTGTGCATTTTTCTCTCTTTACCTGGCTGCTAGGAAACCCAGCGAAGTTTGCGTTTAAACTTCTAAGAAACACAGAGAAGTTTGTGTGTAGAGTTCATACATTTTCATATTAGATTTCCTATTAGAAATTTTTGTAAAGCCCCTTTACTTATTTTTCACGTTATGCCCTTCCTTTTATTGGAAGTAAACTCAAACTCATTTGGGAAATTATAAGATATCACCAATCAATAATTCAATCAATCACATTTAATAAAATAGACTTTGTTCTTCCACTCTAAATATGGGGGGGGGACATTTGGGGGAAAACACTTTACATTCTACCTACTCTTTTTCCCACTCCAAATAAATAAGCCCATAAAATGAAATGTGCTTATATTTATAAGTAGATTATCTCCTCTTTTCTTTGTGTTTGGGAAAGTACTCTCTTTGTCTTATTGGATTTTAAACTTCTTTATTGTGTGGAACAGATATAAAGTTAATTATGTATGATGTTTATTAAAGCTTGGCACTTGGTAAATAAGGACATGCATGAGGTAGCTAAACAGATAGAAAATGGTTTTCCTAGGCAGGATATATCTATGTTTATCAACTAAATTTCTTAAATGCCTTAGATCAATCCTTTAAGTATTCTGTGCTTAACTGTATTAATACAGTATGTTTTCAATGACATTGAAAACTTCTGTATTCCAATTTATTGAGAATTACATTTGAAATCTTCTGTCATCAGCCATTTATAAACATTGAAACAGTGTCATCATCTAGATGTGTACTTTATTTTTCATAATGTTCAGGTATAAGGAAAACAAAGAAATAACAGATTAGTAATTCAAACTTGGTATATATTAAGCATTGCTTGTTAAAAATGCAGAGTTCATTCCCTTTGCTTATAGCTACTAAATCAGAATTGTAGGGATGCAGTCCAAGAACCTGTATTTCAAGCTACCAGAATGCTTCTTAAGCTTGAGAATTGGAGTTTCTTGCTGAAGACAAAGAGGTTAGGTATGTAATGTTCTTAAAAAATGACAGGAAATAAAGGTTATTATTAAACTTCTGGGGGACTAGATGGCTTCATAGGTGAATTCTACCAGTTATTGCAGGAAGAATTAATGCCAGTCCTGCTCAAACTCTCCCAAAAAATTGAAGAGGAGGGAATATTCTCTAACTCATTCTTTGAGGACAACATTACCCTAATATCAGATAAAGATGCTACAAGAAAATAAAACTTGCCACCAATTTCTCTTATGAATATAAATACAAAAGATCATCAACAAAAATATTTTGCAAATTTTATCCAACTGCACATTAAAAGAATTGTACACCATTTTCATAGAATGATGTATAGACATAAGAAAATCAATTAATGTAATATACCACATTAACAAAATGAAGGGAAAAAAACCAGCATGATCATTTCAATTAATGCAGAAAAGGCATTTGACAAACTCCAGCATTCTTTTTCAATAAAAGCACTTAGGAAAAAGGACTAGAAGGAAGCATCCTTAATATGATAAGGGGCGTATGTGAAAAACCCACAGTTAACATCATACTCAATGGTGAAAAATTGAAAGCTTTCTAAGATCTGGAACAAGACAAAGATTCCTATTGTCACCATTCTTATTCACATTGCACTAGAAGTCCTAGCCAAGCAGTTAGGCAAGAAAAAGAACTAAAAGTCATCCAAACTGTAAAGGAAGAAGTAAAGCTTTCACTATTTGCAGATGGCATGTTCCTGTATATAGAAAGTCCCCGTAAAACCACAATAAAGCTAAGTAGAGCTAATAAATGAATTCAGCATTTATAAGATCAATAAGCAAAAACTAGCAGGGTTTGCTCATCACTAGTAATAAGCAATCTTAGGAGGAAATCAAGAAAAAAATCCATTTACAATAGCCACTAAAAGAATGAAATAACTAGAAATAAATTTAGCCAAGGATATAAAGGACCTATACATGGACAACTACAAAAGTTTGCTAAAAGAATATCTAAATAAATGGAAGGACATTCCCTGCTCATAAATTGGAAAACTGAATATGATTAAGATGTCAGTTCTACCCAATATAATTTACAGATTCAATGCAATACCAACCAAAAGTCCATCAACCTACTTTGAAGAAATGGAAAAGCCAATCATCAAATTTATTTGGAAGGGTAAAGAGTCTGAAATAGCAAAAAAAAATCTTGTAAAGTGAAATAATTCTTTAAGGAAAGCAGTATGGCAAGTTGTATGAAGAGGTATAATGATGCTTCCATCCTTTGAAATAACAATTCTACACTTGGAAATATACCCTAAAGGAATAATACTTTAAAAAGAAGAAAACATGCACATGAAAGTATAGAGTGCAGTGTTATCTATACAGCAAACACTGGAAGAACCTAAATGATAGCTAGTGGTTCAGTAAGTTGTGAGACATTTAAAACAATGGACTATGATGAAGTCATAAAAAAAGTTTGACATGGATGTAGATAGCCAAAAATATCTTGAAAATGAAGAACAAAATTGGAGGACTCATGCTTTCTTACTTTAAAGCATATTACAAAGTTACAATGGTCAAAACAGCATGGTTCCTCCATAAGGATAAATATATAGACCAATGAAATAGAATTAAGAGTTCAGAAATAGACCCTTATGTCTATAGCAAATTGATTTTTGCAAGCCTGCCAAATCCATTAAATTGGGAAAGAAAAGTCTGTTCAACAAACGGAGTTGGGAGAACTGGATAGAATGAAGAATGAAGGAACCTCTATCTCATGCTATAATCAAAAATTAACAAAGTGAATCAAAGACCTGAATATAAGAACCAGGACTATAAAACCCTTGGAAGAAAATGTAGTGAAACATATTCAGGATCTTGTGGTAAGCAAGGATTTCTTAGACTTCGTACTCAAACCACAAGCAATAAAGAAAAAAAATAGATAAATGGGACCACATCATAACAAAAAACTTTTGTGCTTCAAAGGACTTTATCACAAAAGCAAAGAGACAACCTTCTCAATGGGAAAAAATTGTTGGAAACCACATAACTGATAAGGATTTAGCATACAGAATATATAAAGCAGTTTGCAACTCAACAATAAAGAGACAACCCAATTTAAAAATTGGCAAAAGATTTTAGTTTTAGCTTGCTGAAGCTGTTGGAATTGCATTATACCAGAAACGGAATGGCTTTTAAAAAAGGAATTTATTAAGATGCAAGTTTACAGTTCTAAGGCCATGAAAATGTCCAAATTAAGGCATCTAGAGAAAGATACCTTAACTCCAAAGAATGGGCCAATGAAGTTTAGGGTTTCTCTCTCAGCTGGGAGGGCACATGGTGACGTCTGCTAGCTTTCTCTCCTCATTCCATAAGGCTTCTCTAAGGGTGTTTTCTTTATGCATCTTCAAAGGTCTCTGGCTGTATGAGCTCTGTTTGTTCTATTTGCTCTGGTGGTTCTAAAATTTTTTCCAAAATCGTTCCCTCTTAAAGGGCTCCAGTAAGCAACCCCACCTTCAATGGTGTAAACACACCTCCACGGAAACCAACTAATCAAAAGTTTCCACCGACAAATGGGTGGGTCACATATCCATGGAAACAATAAAAAAGATCCCACCCAGCAATATTGAATGAGGATTAAAGGACATGGCTTTTCTGTGGCACATAATATCTTCAAACCAGCACACTGGTACAGACATTTCTGCAAAGAGGATATGCAAATGGCTAAAAGTACATTTGTTAAGATGCTCAACATCACTAGCTATTAGGGAAAGGCAAATCAAAACCACAATGAAATACCCTTCACACCTACTAGAATGGCTACTGTTAGGAAAATAAGACAACAAATTACAAGTGTTGGAGAGAATGTTGAGAAATGGGAACACTCATTCATTGCTGGTGGTAATGTAAAAAGGTGTAGAAGCTGTGGAAGACCGTTTGCAGTTCCTCAGAAAGCCAAACATAGAATTACCATATGACCCAACAATCCCTCTACTAGATATACACCCAAAAGAATTGAAAGCAGGGACTGAAGAGAGATTTACACACCAGTGTTCATAGTGGCATTACTCACAATTGCTAAAAGATGGAAGCAACCCAAGTGTCCATCAGCTGATGAATGGATAAACAAAATGTGTGTATGTATACAATGGAATATTATTCAGTCATAAAAAGAAATTAGGTCCTAATACGTGTGACAACAAGAGTGAACCTTGAAGACATTATGCTGAGTTAAATAAGCCAGACACAAAAGGGCAAATATTGTATGTTCTCACTGATGTGAAATAATTAGAATAAGCAAACTCACAGAGTTAGAATCTTGAATATGGGTATCCAGGGGCTGGGTAGGGGATAAGGAATGGGAAGCTAATCCTAAATTTATACAGAACTTATATTTGGTTGATTGCAAAGTTTTGGAAATGGATGCTGGTGAGAGTAGCACAACATTGTGAGTGTAATTAACAATTAAATTAATGTGATTAAAAAGAAAATTTTAGGTAGTATATATGTTATTAGAAAAAAATATAAGATGAAATAGGAATGTACAATATAGTGAACCCTATTATAAATAATGGACTATACTTAATAGTACAATTATAAAAATGTTCTTTCATAGATTAAAACAAATGTAACACATTATTACAAGGTGTTATTAATAGGGTACTATATGGGAAAAATAAACACCCTAATGAAAACTATGGACTATAGTTAATAGTACAATTTTAATACAGTTTCATTAATTGTAACAAAGGTACCACACTAATGCAAAGTGTTAAAAATAGCAGGTATGTGGGAATGTGCTTTTTTACACAACTTTACTGTGAACTTACAACTTCCCTAATTTTTTTTTTTATTCTGGGGAAGATATGCATTGGTTTCTTTTTGGAGTCCCTGAAGGAAGTAAGAGTTCAAATCATGGTTGAGGGAAGCAAGGTTTTTAGATCACTGTGAGTTAATTAGAAATTAAAGCATTTCCTAATCTAACTACTTCTATGGGCACTATTCTCTCTTTGGGGCCACTATTCCTTGTCTCTGTCTCCCACTACTCTGCGAGTATCTTTGGAACAATGACTAAATTGTGTTTATCTTTAAATCCCCAGTGCTTTGCAAAGTAACTGGCACATTAGATGCATTCAGTTAATAAACCAATGGATGCATTCACTTATTCCACAAATATTTATAGAGCTCCTACCGTGAAATATTTATAGAGCTCCTATCGTGAATCAGGCATTGCTCTAAGTGCTGCAGACACAGTGGGGAATAACAAAACTAACTCACCAAGTAAAATCCTCATCTCCTAAGTATTTCTCCATAGTAAAATGCAATCATGACCCCATCTTTCTCTCAGAAGATTTAGAGGGTTAAGAGGATAATGTTTATGGAATGACTCAAGATTTTTCAAGGAAAGGATAAAAAAGACAACACAGAGAAAAGATTAAATATCATTTGATTGCATTGTTCTTTTGGTCTTTTCTCTTTAATAAATTTGCTTAAGAAGAGAATGATTTACAATATATCTCTGATGTCAGTGAATGAGTTGACAAGTTGATGAAACCTTATGTCAGCAATTCACTGGTCATAAGATATTTTGATATTTAATTTTCCACTGACAGTTGAGTGCACTCTCAGGGAGTACTACAAACCCTACCTGACTTCTTGCTCTTCACTAGTCAGACCCAGTCCAAATGTATGATGGATGTCATAGCAGGAGTTGCTGTCTTCCAGCAACCTAGGATTTGGTGAGGATAGGAACCACACTTAAGTTGATGACATTCAACAAATCAGTCTTCTACCCCTATATCACAATGTGGTGGTGAGAAAAAGGCAGACTTACCCAACTTTCTTAAACTGTTTCTCCAAGTTGTCCCAAACATACCTAATTTTCTGCACTTGGATGCATCGCAGCTGCAAGTACAAATGTGATAGAACAGATGTCATTCACAAAGTAATGATGATCAAGGGAGGTGAGCATTTTTAAATGCATGTCCCCAGGCCATTCTCACTTTCCTTGATATACAGCTGTTATTCTCAGCTTGACTGTGTGATATTTAGAAATTTCATCCAATGAACACTAATATTATTTTTCTTCTGCAAAACAATACCATAAAATTGCACTCTTAAAATCACTTACTTTTAATTCTGGTTTCAATACAGCTTGGTTTATGACAGAGTGGCGGTCAGCCACAAGGGGTTCTTCTGGGTTCCTGCTTATAGGAAACTTCAGTGTGGATAAATAGAGGCAAATCACCTTCTTCCTTATATATCTTTGAAATT
This sequence comes from Myrmecophaga tridactyla, assembly GCA_004026745.1. NCBI lineage: Eukaryota > Metazoa > Chordata > Mammalia > Pilosa > Myrmecophagidae > Myrmecophaga > Myrmecophaga tridactyla. The sequence continues at coordinate 20,416 of PVIY010032655.1, forward strand.
CATCCTAGAAAGGAAAATCCAATCCATGAAATTCTCAAATGTTATTCAGTAAAGCACTCCACCCACCAAACACCTACCCAAACTCAATCAGTAGGTACCAAAGTTTGGGCTCCAGACAAGAACATCTTGTTAGAATTGCAAATTCTCAGACCCTATTCCAGACCTACTGAATCAGAAACTCTGAGGGAGAAGCCAGCAATCTTTTTTTTAAACAAGTCCTCCAGGTGATTCTGATTTACACTAAATTTGAGAACCCCTGTGCTAGACAAGTAAAAAGACACACTTTGCAGTAAAGTTTTATATCCAGAAAATAGTTCCTGACACCTTTAAAATGACATCTAAATTTTAATATGTCTAATTTATCCCAAATACTTATTTTTGAAAAATTGAATGGTTACCTGCATTATATTTCTAAGAGTTGTAACACTGACAATGGCTTCATGTAATGGCCAAGAGCTTTCTCAAGGAGCCTGATGTGGTAGAAATTTCTCTGGGTAGATGTGGAAGAAATTTCCTTCATTCTTGGATCATTGCATATGTAACAAAACTATCCCTGCAATCTGCTTACCATCTCTCCTACTTTGATCTGGTGAAACTCTTTTAAAGAGGAAGCTCTAACCTCCAGAATGTTGAAGAATCACTGGCCAGCTTTCTGGTTGTGTAAGACACAGTAGAGAAGACATGCTCATGGCTGTTGGATTTAATAAAAGAAGGGCACCCACCATTGTCCTCAGCAAAACTGTGTCTGCTTCTTGCAAAGGGCAAGGGATACAGTGGGCCCACACTCTCCACTGAGGCCTCCAGTAGAACACCAGCAGAAGGACCCCGCAAGACAGCACTGACGCCAGAAGGCAGAGAGCTCTCCGTAGCTTCTGGGTTCGGTAACCAAATACCTCCTGGAGAGTAAATAAAAGATGTGTTCTATTTTTCTTCTTTCATATAAACATATTTTGATCCAAGAATAACCCACTTTAGAGGCAGAGGTTTAGATTAGGAAAGAAATTTGGTTTCAGTTGATTGACTCATGTTGACTGCAGCTGTCAGCCGACAAGAAAAAGGAACTCATTTTACTACCCTGGCATATGGAAGTAACACATTACACAGGGGGAACAAGGAATGGGCAGATTTATCTGGTTCTGTGTATTCATGAGTCACCACATATTTTTACAAAATACCTAGGCTTTTAGAGCAGATTTATTTTCTTTTGATATAAGTTCTTTTTTTTTTTTTTTAAGTGTTGGTGTGAATTTAGTGAAGGAAAGCAAGGAGAATATGGAAGATGTGATCCACACTCAATCACTTAGCTGTATTCAAGTTCAGCTTTGTTTTATAACAATATTATTGAGAATGACTGAAAGTATGAATAAACGTACTGTCTTTTGAAAGAGCAAAGGAAAGTCTGTAAACATGAAGGACTTTCAAAAGGATGCTTACATGTATTTATCCTGAGAGTAACATGCTGAAATATTTGTATTTTTAGTAGTAGGTTAGGTAACATTTGTCACAATTTGAAAAAAGACTTGAGATGTGATTTCAGGAGAAACAAAAGGCCTGAGAAATGGATTTGTTTATTTAAAACCAATTTCTGGTTTCCATAATCAACAATAAAGTTTCATGGCATTACTTTTAACAATTCAAAACCTATATTTTTAAGTGTATTTTGAAGACTGCAGGATGCTGATTAGGAATGGCACCTTCATGATTCTATTATTATTATAGATTTCACCATTGTTGTTTTTCTGTTTTTGTTTTTTTCTTCCAAACCTCTGACTCCTGTGTCCAGATCATAGAGCTGTAATTTCAAGAAATTGTTTTTTTACTCAGTTTCTATGTCATTTTCCATGATGGAATCTCCTGAATCTTTTGCCATTTTAGATAATGTTATAGCAAATCTCTTGGCTTAATTCTTTGGAAGAGTTTTTATATTCAATAGGGTCACTTTCATTAATGTTTTTAAGTAAAGAACTCTCTATAATAGATTAAGATTGAATTGGATCTCAGGGAAAAGATGGCTAAAACAAAACACAGAAATAGAAAAATCATCAGTGTCCCAGAAGGAGAAGAGAAGAGCAAAGGGCTGGGAAGATTAGTTCAGTATATAATGTGGGAGAACTTCCCAACCTTTATAAAGGACATAAATATGCAAATCAAAGGATCCCAACAAACTCCAAATAGAATAAATCCAAATAGGGTTTCCCCAAGACACATACTAATCAATCTGTCAAATATTGAAGAGAAGCACAAAATTCTGAAAGCAGCAAGAGAAAAACAATCTACTACATACAAGGGAAACCACATAAGACTAAGTTTGGACTACTCAATTGGTACTTTGGAGGTGAGAAGGCAGTGGCATGATATATTTAAGATCCTGAAAAAGAAAGACTTCCAGTCAAGAATTCTGTACCCAGCCAAATTGTCCTTCAAAACTGAGAAAGAGATTAAAATTTTTATAGACAAACAAATGCTGAAAGAAATTTATCAACAAGAGACTAACCCTAGAAGAAATACTAAAGGGAGGTCTGCTGGCTGAAGAAAAAAGTCAGGAGAGGGAGGTCTGGAGGAAGGCACAGGGGATGTCTGGAGGAAGGCACAGAATTAAAGAGTATGAGTAACAGTAACTTAAAGGATAAAAAGAGAAAGAGGGAAAAGAATATACAGATCTGACAAACAAATCCAAAGAATAAGATGGTGGGTCCAAGAAACACCTTTATAGTAATAACTTTGAATGTTAATAGACTAAACCTACCAACTAAAAGATACAGATTGGCAGAGTGGATTAAGAAATACAATCCAGGTATAGGCTGCTTACAAGAGACTCATCTTAGACACAAGGATACAAATAGATTGGAAGTGAAAGGATGGAGAAAGATGTTCCATGAAAGCTAAAGCCAAATGAAAGCAGGAGTAGGTATACTAACATCAGACCAAATGTAAAGACATCATAAAAGACAAAGAAGGACACTATGTATTAGTAAAAGGGACAGTTAATCAAGAAGGAAAAAACGATCATATATGTCTATGCTCCCAGTCAAGGAACTCCAAGTTACAAACATTGGCAAAATTGAAGGGAACAATAGACGTTTCAACAATAATAGTAGGAGACTTCAATACACCACTTCGATACACTCCATACACAGAACAACCAGACAGAGGGTCAACAAGGAAATAGAGAATTTAAACAATTTGATAAATAATTAGCCCTAACAGACATATATAGTTTATTACACCCCCCAAACATCAAGATATACACTCTTCTCTAGTGTTCATGGAATATTTTCCAAGATTAATCATATGCTGGGGCAAAAAACAGGTCTTTATAAATTTAAAAGCATTGAAATCATTCTAAGCACTTTCTCTGATCACAGTGGAATGAAGTTGGAAGTCAATAACCACCAAAGAATGAGAACTTTCACAAATATGTGGAGATTATATAATGGACTCTCAAACAACCAATGGGTCAAAGGAGAAATTTCTAGAGAAATCAGTAGGTAACTGGAGTGGATAAAAATGACAATATATGAGAACTTATGGGATGTGGCAAAAAGGCTGTGCTGAGGGGGAAGTTTACTGTCCTAAATGACTATATTAAAAAAGAAGAAAAAGCAAAAATTGAGGGTTTAAATACTCACCTAGAGAAACTTAAGAAAGAACAACAAATTAACACCAAAGCAAATGAAAGATGAGAAATAACAAAAATTAAGGCAGAGTTAAATGAATGGGAGAACAAAAGAGCAATAAAAAGAATCAATAAAACCAAGAGTTGATTTTTTGAGAGAATCAGGAAAATTGATGCACCTAGCAAGGCTGACAAAAGAAAAGAAAAGAATAAGAAAGAGAGAGAGAGAATACAAACAAACAAAATCAGAAATGAGAAGGGATAGTTATCACATACCCTGAAGAAATTTTTAAAAAAATCATAAGAGGATATTATGAACTACTATACACCAACAAACTAGACAATTTAGATTAAATGGACAAATTCCTGGAAACATATGAAGAAGCTACATTGACTCAAGAAGAAATAGAAGATCTCAACTAACCAATTATGAGTAAAGAGATTCAATCAGTCATCAAAACTCTTCCTACAAAGAAAAGCTCAGGGCCAGATGGCTTCAAACATTCCAAAAAGAATTAACACCAATCCTGCTCAGACTTTTCAAAAAAAATGAGGAAAAAGGGACACTACCTAACTCATTTTATGAAGCTAACATCACTTTAATACTGAAACCAGGTAAAGATGCTATAAGAAAGAAAAACTAAAGGGCAATCTCCCTAATGAATATAGATCCAAAAATTCTCAACAAAATATTAGCAAATTGAATCCAACAATACATTAAAAGAATTAAACACTATGACCAAGTGGGGTTTATATCAAGAATGCAAGGATGGTTCAACACAAGAAAATCAATTAATGTAATATGGCACCTGAATAAAATGAAAGGGAAAAATCACACATCATCTTGATTGATGATGAAAAAGCATTTGACAAAATTCAACATCCTTTTTGATAAAAACACTTCAAAAAGTAGGAATCAAAGGTAACTTCCTCAATATGATACAGGGCATATATGACAAACACATAGCCAACATCATACTCAGTGGAGAGAGACTGAAACCTTTCTCTCTAGGATTGGGAATAAAATAAAGATGTCCTCATCATCACTATTATTCAACATTGTACTAGAAGTTCTAGCTAGTGCAATCAGTCAGGACAAAGAAATAAAAGGAATCCAAATTGGAAAGGAGGAAGTAAAATTTTCATTATTTGCAGATGAAATGGTACTATACTTGGAAAAGCCCGAGAAATCTATAACAAAGTTACTTGAGCTAGTAAATTCAGCAAGGTGACAGGTTACAAAATTAATGTGCAAAAATCAGTAATGTTTCAATACACAAGCAATGACCCAACTGAGGAGTAAATTAAGGAAAAAAAATTCCATTCAAAATAGCAACTAAAAGAATCAAGCACTTAGGAATGTACTTGACTAGGGACATAAAAGACATATACAGAAAACTACAAAACATTACTAAAAAAATAAAGATCTAATTAGGTGGAAAGACATTCTCTACTCATGAATAGGAAGGCTAAATATAGTTAAGATGTCAATTCTACCCAAATTGATCTACAGATTCAATGCAGTACCAATCAAAATTCCAATAACTTACTTTGAAGACTTGGAAGAGCTGGTTACCAAATTCCTCTGAAAGGGAAAGAGACCCCAAATAGCTAAAAGCATCCTTAAAAATAAGAATGAAGTAGGAGTATTAACACTTTCTGATTTTAAAACTTATTGTAAAGCCACAGTGGTCAAAACAGCATGCTACTGGCACAAAGATAGAAGTATTGACCAATGGAATTGAATCAAGAGCCAGAAACAGACTACCAAGCCTATGGTCAACTGATCTTTAACAAGGTCCCCAAATCCCCTGAACTGGGACAAAATAGTCTTTTCAATAAATGGGCATGGAAGAACTGGATATCAATAGCCAAAAGAATGAAAGAGGACCCTTACCTTACACCCTATACAAAATTAACTCAAAGTGGGTCAAACACTTAAATATAAGAACCAGTACCATAAAGCTCCTAGAAGAAAATGTAGGGAAACATCTTCAAGACTAGTGATAGGAGGTAGCTTTCCTAAACTCTACACCCAAAACACAAGCATCAAAAGAAAAAAAAATAGGTAAATGAGAACTCCTCAAAATCAAATGCTTTTGTGCCTCAAAGACTTTGTCAAAAAGGTGGGAGGTAGCCAAATCAATGGGAGACAATATTTGTAAATCACCCATCAGATAAAAGTTTGATATCCTGTATACATAAAGAAACCATACAACTCAACAGTAAAAGAACAAACAACCCAATTATAAAATAGGCTAAAGATATGAATAGGTATTTACTGAAGAGCAAATACAGATGGCTAAAAAGTACATGAAGAGATGCTCATTTTCATTAGCTATAAGGGAAATACAGATCAAGACTACACATAGATACCACCTTACGCCTATAAGAATGGCTGCTATTAAGCAAACAAGAACTACAAATGTTAGAGAGGATATGGAGAAATTGGGACAGCTAGGCACTGCTCATGGGAATGTATAATGGTACACCTGTTAGAGAAGAGAGTTTGGCAGTTCCTTAAGAAACTAAATGTCAAGTTTCCCTATAACCCGGCAATACCACTACTCAGTATATACCTAGAAGAGCTGAAAGCAGTGACCAAACAGACATTTGCACACCAATGTTCATAGCAGCATAATTGAAAATTGCCAAAAGATGCAAACAACCCAAATGCCCATCAACAGATGAGTGGATTAACAACATGTGGTATATACATATGATGGAATATTATTTTGCAGTAAGACAAAATGATGTCGTGAACCACACGACAAGATGGACAAGCCTTGAGGACATAATATTGAGTGAAATAAGCCAGAACACAAAAGGACAGATACTGTCTGATTCCACTTACTGGTAAAGGTAAAATCAGAGGCTTTTAATACAGAATATAGGGAACCTAGAGATACACGTAAGCTAGAGATGGGTGAACAGTCAGCTAATGAGGTTAAACTAAAATGTAAAGGAATAGGCAGAAGTGAAGGCAGTTCACTAGTGGGTCTATAAGTAATATTTTCATTTTGTCAGTGAACATGATTGAAAGGGGTTGTATAGACCCATGTGTCCCACCAATTAACACAACAAATACAAGTAAGTTATTGCATGAACTACTTCAAATGTATGAATCCTGTACAAAGAGTGTACAAGGTCAGGGTATAGGGGACACTTTTATTGCATACTATAGAATATGTTTAGCCAGAAAGCATAAACAGTACCACAATACAAGGGGTAAATAATGGAGGAAGAAATAAGAGTTAAGGAGAGGTTTAGATTTTCTATTTGGTAAGGGTGTGTTTATTAGTCATCTTTCTCTTGGGAACAGTGAAATTATCTAAAATTGAGAGTGTTGATGGACTGTTGACTTTGGGCATTGTACATGATGCCTAATAAATGGAGTGGCTTAAGGATGCACTGACTGAGAAGTCAATTGGAGAATGATGGTGGATACATATGATCAAATATTGTGCTGCTGCAAAAAGGAAGGATATTGTGAGGCATGCAACATTGCGAATGAACCTGTGGGACATTTGGTGCGGCAAAATAAGCCAAAAATAAAAGAGTAATTATTGTATGGTATCATTTAGAACATACTTATAAGAAAACAGAGGCATAGATTGTAAACCCTTAAATTTATATTTAAGTCATATTTAGCACAGAGTGGTAATTATTATTTCTGAATTTTGAGAGGCTGTTCTGTATATGTATAATCTAGTACTTAGAGTTAAGAACAAAGCCCATTAGATCGGGATTAGGGTAATTCAGAATTCAGGGGTAAGGAAGATACTCTATATATTTTAGAGCCTCATCTACTCTCTGAGACCAAGGGAAGAAAGGTTTATTTGGTCCAGAACCTAAATTTTCTATAGCATATAATCTAACTCAACCTGTACAGATAGATCATATAAACAATCCAAACACAGGGAGCCCAGAATAAGAATGAGGGCCTTTAATCCTGTGTAATTTAACGTAATGCCTGGATACATCCCAGAGTATATTAAACACATAATCAAAAAGTATTGGTGAAGTCCCTTGAAAGATGGGAGAAAAAATATGGAACTAAATTTTACTACTGGGGAAACCCCTGACACTGTGTTAAATATTAAGGACACCCAAATCAATAGACCAAGCCCTTGATCTTGAGGCTTGCTCTTATGAAGCTTATGTATGTGATAGAGAAGCTTAGCCTACTGATACTATGCCTAAGAGCTAATACCAGAGGACCTTTTGTTGCTCAGACGTAGCCTCTCTCTCTCTTTAAGCCCAACTCTGCAAGTGAAACCATTGCCCTGCCCACTACACAGGACATGACATCCAGGGGTGAAAGTCTCCAAGGGATGACTGGGTAATGACTCCCAGGGATGAGTCTGGCCCTGGCACTGTGGGATCAACAATGCCATTCTGACCAAAAGGGGGAAAATAAGTGTAACAAATAAGATATAAGTGGCTGAGAGAGTTCAAATAGAGTCGAGAGGCTACTCTGGAAGTCGCTGTTATGCAAGATTTGGTTGGACATTGCTACCTACCATAAGTTGCCAAAACCCCATGAAAATCATTCTAGCCAATCCTAAAGAACACTTAGAGCATATATAAGATTTTACAAAGTTTCCATGCACTAAGAGTAACTTTCCAGAAACCTACAACTGCCAAATGGGTCCCTGGATCAGACAAGTCCTGAAATGCAGAGGGCCAGACTCTCCAGAACATCAAATAGTTCCATCCCTCTATCCCATATTATCAACAGCCCCTTCCAATATGAAAAAGTTAGAATGGGCATAGCCCA
>PVIY010032656.1:0-28805 GCA_004026745.1 Myrmecophaga tridactyla
TGCTTCCCGCCTCTGCCATCACTTCCACCCTGAGGTCCACCGGTGAGAGGTCCACTGACCCTCAGCCACTTAGCAGTCCCCTCACCTCCTGTCCCGTGTAGCCTGCAGCTTGTGATGGAAGCTCTGGGGGAGACCCTTCCTGTGCCATCACCCGGGACTTAGAGGAGGAGCAGGGGGGCATCCGAATGATGTCACTGAAGCCACCGAGCGTTTTGTCAGAGCAACTCCTTGAAGTCAGTTCCTTAGCCCCCAGCCTCAGCCTCGTCTCCCAGGCTCAGGAAAGGCTGGACCCGGGAGAGTTTCAGGAAAGCTTGTTGCAAATCCACAGCCCTTCCTCAGACTCAGCCCCCACGGAAGGCAACCTCAGCAGGGGGCTTCGGAGCCAGCACTCCTGGCCAGCTCTCCGTGTCCCGAATAGGCTGGGTGGTCTCGCCACAAGGAGGTCTGGCCAGGCCTGGCCACCTCCTTAGGGGGAATTGGGGTTTTAGATTCGGGGTCCTGCAGGGCTGTGTGACCTGAGGGGAGGCACTGCTCTTTTCCTCATCTATGGGGCTGGGAGGCCTGAACACTTCCTGCCAGAGCAATTCATAGGGTCCCCAGGCCTGAGAGAGGGTGGGGAGGGGAGGTGGGGAGAGCCAGAGCCCTGCCCCAGATATGCAGGGCTGCATTGCAGCTCTTCCCTTGAGAGGGCTGGAGAGAGAGGATGGACTTAAGGACCCACCTAGTCCTATGCTCCTGCCCTTCCTTCTGCCCTTCAAAGTTCAATTCTCTCTTCCAGGAAGCCCTCGCTGATTGCACCAGCCCTTCTTCCCTCCTTTTCTCTGAATACCAGGCTGAACTGCCAGCACTGCAATGCAGCCAGGAGAATGGGACACCAGGGGTGAACCTTTAATTATACATTTGACAAGGCATCATCTAGAGCAGATCTCAAGCAGAATCTCAGCCCCCAATGCACCCCTACCCATTGGCTCACATGTCTGGGTATGGACTAATTAGCTGTGGCTGGGGAAGTAGGGTGAAGTCACATGATACATCTCATGGCTCCCAAGCCACAAATTGACCCTTCCCTCTCCCTTCTCCAAGGTCAGGCTTCAAGTCCCACCTATTCCCCCATGCCCTTTCCTCTCACCCTTCCCTGATCCAGGGCCCCAGCACCTGCTCCCTGGTCTCCAGCCTCCCTCCTCCGCTTCATTCCATCGAGCCCACCCCCAGGGCACCAGGCCCCACACACCTGCAGGGCACAACTTCCTGCTTCAGAACTCCGAGGGCTCTCTGCAAAGTCACAGCCATTTCACTCCATAGGCAGGGACTTTCACCACCTGCCTGCCACCTGCTTTTCCTGGACTGCCTCCAGGGCCTTCCGATCCCCCCTCCAGGAGGCGTCCCAGCATCCCAGGCTCTCGGTTCAGTTCCTTAGAAAATGCAGATACCATTTTTCTTCATGCTTTGGCCAGGCTGTTCCCCTTGGCTGGGGTTCTTCAAGGCTGAGCGAAGCGCTACCTTCGCTTTGGCAGCATTGCCTGCCTCCTCAGGTGGAATTGATGGCCACCTGTGTTCCCTTTGTACCTGTAGACACCCCGAGAGTAGCAGGTCCTCCTTCTTTCTGTCAAGGCTGCTTTATCTGCCTCACTTCTCGGCTGGGCTCTTGGTGTCCATAAATGGAGACTGACTCCTATTCCTTTAAAGTTTTGCCCTGCACACAGTAGGCACATAATAGATGCTTGTTAGGTTGAATAGATAATTGCCATCCATGCCGTGAATTGCTCATTTTCCTTTAAAACTTAAAAATTGCTACTAAAATGATCTCTCCGGTTTTTAAGCATTCTTAAGGGTACTCAAGCGGATAAATAAAAAGCCAAAGTCCCTCCTCCCCCTCCTCCCAGCCAAAGTCTCTCCTCCTCCCAGCTTCATTCCCTAGTGTGAGCTCACCAACAGCTGGGAGTGTTTTCACTGAGCCAGTCCCTGGATGGGCAGCAGCAGCTGCTTGTATGGAATGCAGATCCCCAAGTCCCACCCCAGACCTACTGAATCAGTAGCTGGGGAGAGGGGGGTTTGCACAGTCTGTGCTTCAAACAGGCCCCCAGGGGAGACTCTCCACACTCAAGGTTGGGAACCACTGGCCTAGGTGACTTGGGGTACCTGTGCATCCAGGCTGGGAACAGAGCTCCTGAGCTCCAGGCCTCCCCGCAAACCCAGGTCCCAGCCAGAAGCAGAGGTGCAGGAGGTGACTCTAAGTTTATTTTGGAACTAAAGCCCAAAGTCAGCCTGTTTTCTGGTCTTTAGTATGGGGCATGGTAGGTGCCCCCCGACCTGGAGTAGGGCAGTGGGGATCTGGCTGGGCCACTCACCTGCTGTGTGGCCGCAGGGCGCGTCAGTGTACTTCCTCAGCCGCAGGGGCAGATTGCCCTGCAGATTTTCTCCACTGTGTCCCAGCAAAACACATGAACAAAAAATAGGTGCTTTGAGCTTTCTGAGAGTTGACATTCTAGATAAAGGGAATTTTGTGGGGTGACGGGTGATATCGCCAGTTTCTGGATTTTTGAAGGGGACGTGGTGACACTCCAGAATGGTGCAAAACGGCTCCCTTTCCCCCTGTGCTTTCCCAGTACAGAACAAGCGGCTTCCCGTGGGTCACCGCGTGATCTGTGTTCGTGGACATAAGGCAAGGAAAGCGTCTGCTACTTAAAGCCACTCTTTGTAATGAACAGGCTGCTCCAAACATTCATCAAGCACCTACTACGTGCCAGGCTCCATTTCAGACCCTGGGGTCCAGCAGTGGAGAAAACAGGCAGTCAGCTGTCCTCATGGAGTTGATATTCTAGTTGGGAGAAAATGACAATAAACAAATAAGAAGCTAAAGAATATATTAGTGTGTGTGATGGTTGGGTTCTGGTGTCAACCTGACATAGTGATGATGCCCAGCTGTCCGGTCAGGCAAGCACTGGCCTGGCCGTTGCTGCAAGGACATTTCATGGCTGGTTGATAAACCGGAAGGCCGGTGTATTAAATCATCAGTCAGTTGATTGCATCTGTGATCAACTAAGGCGTGTCTCCCACAACCATATAATCCAATCAGTTGAAGGCTTTTGAGGAAGAAAAGATTCTCTTTCACTGCTTTTTCAGCCAGCGAGCCTCTCCTGTGGAGTTCATACAGACCCTTCACCAGAGCCTGCCCTTGGACTCTTCCATTCTCAAGGTTGCATGAGGCACCTTTATAAATCTGGTATTCACGGATCTCTCCTGTTGGTTTGTTTCTCTAGAGAACCCTGACTGACAGTGCATCAGGGGGACCAGGGATAAGGAAAGAAAGCAAGCCGGGAAGGGTGGGCTGGGGGCTCTCTGAGGCCGGACGTGGGAATGCTGCATGGTCAGACCCACTCTCCCCTCCACTCTGCCCTGTGTAATGGGAAGAGAGGATTTCCAAACATTCCTCAGATGAGCAAGGGCGGGTACCCAAGCTGGGTGCAGGGCTGGGGGCACGCACAGAAGACTGAGGGCCTGGCTCCACCTTAAGGGTCAGGGGTCAGGGAAGAGAGAGTCTGTCCATTGAAGGGTTCAGAGTGGGCTTCCTAGAGGAGGTGGTATCTGGGCTGGGCCTTGAAGGATGAGAAAATTCACAACCTCAGAAAAGCAATAGGGCACTCCTGGCCCAGGTACAGGGTGAGCAAAGATGAGACAGGGGGTGCTCCTGCTTCCCACCCCAGCCCGTGTGGAGGAAGGGATGGGCTGCCCCATACCCTGGCTGCTTCCACTCACAGCTCAGTGCCCAGCCCGAGCTTGGCAGGCCCTGCCAGTTCCAGAGTCTGGTTAGGTGTATGTACCCTGTACCACACTGAGCCTTCCCTGCTCTGGCACCCTGGAAAGGCCCGTGGTGCCCTTCTCCACTCTTGGTGGGGTGCTGATATTATTCCTTTGTTTTCTAAAAGCACCCCCATCCCCACCAGTCTCAACCCTCCGCACAGTCAGCCTCACCCAACAAAGAGGAGTTTGGGGCAAAAATTAAAAGAGAAAATTTCCATTCAGGGTAAGCTACAGGAAGGCACAGATGTTAACTTTCTCCGAGGAGGTCTGGAAATTCTTAATCCATGAGATCAGTCTCTCTGTCCCTCTGCAGGCTTCCCAGATTGGGTGGGAAAACTAGTACAGGTGAGTAGGCCTGGTGGTCAAGTAAGGGGTCTGGAAAATCCTGGTGCCTCAGTTTCCCTACCGGGGGCTGCACTGTAGGGCCGGAGTGTGACAGTCAAGGCTGTGTGATCTCAGGATCTTCCATCAAAGGGCCTGGCTTGCCAGCAAGATGACCAACGGTGAGTGTTTTACATTCATTTTGGCAGCTCATTACGGGGTTGCAGACAAGTCTAGGCTGCAGGGCCCTTGGGGTGAAATATGGCCGGGGAAAGGGGAGGCTTGCGGGTGGGCGGGGGCCTGAAGAAGGCAACCAGGCCATTACTTAACCGTCCTGATGGGCTTTCAGCTCCCAGTGGTGACATTTTTGCTGTGATTGCTTTAAAAAACAGTAGCAGTGCCTCCCCGGGTCATTTTTTCTACTTATTCCCCATAAATGAAAAGGCAGTACGTTTGCCAGAAGCGGGCAGCTAGAATGTCTTTTCTCCCAAGTACCTCAGAGCTTGGGATGAGATGAGAGGGGCTGCCACCACCTCGAGTCCACCCTCTCCTGCCCCTCTCCTCTGACTCACTCTGCTGGCCTTCCCCAGACCCCATTCCCCTCCTCCTGCTCTCTTCTTCCTTGGTGCCGGCTCCAGTATGGACTCTGGCTAAATCCCTTTGCCTCCAAGTTTCCTTGACTGCCGTTCTCTTTCATTCTGTCCCCTTCTCCCTCCCTTCCCTTCTCCCCTCCTTCCTCCCCACTCCCCTTTTCAATCCTCCTCTCTCTCCTGTACTATACTACTCCCCATTCTGTTCTCGCCCTTTCTCCCTTAGCCCTTCCTTCTCTATCCCTCTTTTCAGACCTCTCCTGTTTTGCAGATGAGCAAACAGAGCCCCAGGGCAATGCAGGAACCTGCCCAAGTTCACACAGCTCAGTGCCCGGCTCTTGACCACGGGGCGTTGGAGGTGCTCAATGGATGACGGCTGCTGTTGGTATCATCTGTGGGTGAGACCCAGGTGAGGGTACAGTGGGACGATGGTCCCTCCAGCCAGGTTATCTGGGTTGCAGTCCCCAAGGGGATTCATCCGGAGGACGCAGGTCTGACCAGACTAGCCCCTTGCTCTGTGGACCAGTGGCATCCGGGACCTGGTTTGAAATGCCACATCCCAGGCCCCACCCAGACCCCTTGGCAGCAGATTCGGTGTTTTAACAATATCCCACAGGTGATTTGTGGCACATGAGCATCTGTGCTGGAGCGTGTTCAGGGAAGGGCCCACATCCCATGGGTCTTTCCTCTGTATTCCCTTCAGCCAGATCCCGGTGTGGGTACCGGGGCTGCACACTCATAACCACCGGCAGCCACCCCCCTTCTCCCAGCATCTTCTGCTTCAGGGACAGCAGGTTAGAGTCCCCCACCCCAGGCTGCCTGGCACAGAGTAGGGGCAGCAGTGGGCGGGGGCTCTGCAGATTGCCTCCAGGTGTCCTGATGCTTGATTATACCCTGGTAAATAGGGCCTGGAGACTTCCGGAAACTACAACCCAGCATTAGCAGGCTGGGCCTGTCCACCTCTTTCCTGACCGTAGGCGGCCCTGCGCAGCTGTGGCCGGGAGCCAGGGCCCCGGCAGCGGGGGACGGGTGCATCCGAACCCAGCCTGAAGGTGGAGGCAGGATATAAGGAGTAAGGCTCGGAGCTGGGGCCCTGCTCTCGGGTGCCTCCCGAGTCCAGCTGTCTGAGCAGTCTCAGGCCTCCTGCCCAAGGCTCTGAGACTTGTCCCCCGGAGGACAGAGAACCTATAGGAAAGGCTGTTCCCAGCCGTGGGGTTAGTGTATCAGGGCTGGAAGGGAGAGCAGCCTTTTCATCCACACCCTTATCTGACAAAGCAGACACAGGTCTGCAAGGGCAATGGACTTGGTCAAGGTCATGCAGCTCTGACTCTGGAGGTAAGAGAACCAGGATGGAAACGGCATCAGCAATCAAGGTGCAGGTGGCTCAGGCCCCAAACCCCGGAGTCACCCGTGCCTCTGTCTCCACATCCTGTGCCATTTTCATGATGGCCACAAGTTCTCTGTTACTCCTCCACTGATGGATGAAGGTGGAAGCTAGATCTCCTCGCCTGGAATCTGGGCAAGCTCTGGTCGCTCACGTGGACAACAGAATGCAGGGAGAGTGAGGTTTTCTCTGGGACTTCCGAGGCTAGACCATGAGAAGCTTTGTAGCTTGCTTGCCCCTTGGTTTCCTGGAACAATTGCTCTTGGAACCCAGCTGCTGTACTATGAGAAGCCCATGCAGGCCTGTGAGAGGAACTGAGGCCTGAGCTGAGCTCTGTGCCAGAACATGCTTCCCAGCCGTGGCAGTGAACCATCTGGGTCCAGTCACGCTGTCCCAGCTGATGTCACATGGAACAGAGATGAGCCTTGCAGATTCACAAGCAAAATAAATGATTGTTGTTGTTGTTTTTAGCTATTAAGTTCTGGGGGTGGTTTGTTATATACCAACAGATAACTGGAATACACCCCATATCCAATCTGTCAGTAGATCTTGTCGACTCTACCTTCTAAATATATCTAGAATCCAAGTACCAGCATCTCTTGCTTGGAATATTGCAGTAGCTGGGGGAATATTACTCCTATCTGGTCTCCCGGCTGCCTGCCCCATGCCCTCCTATAGTTCTCCTATTAAAACCCAAGTCATATTATACCCTTCCTCTGTCTGCACCCAATTCACTCTGAGTGAAAGCCAAGGTCCTTTTCATGACCCATGAAGCCCTGCAGAAATTGATGCCCTCTTACCTCCCTGCCCTTATCTCCTCCTCCTCTCTCCTGGAGTCCCTCCACTCCAGCCCCACTGCCCTTCTAATTAGTCCATGACCACTTCAAGTTCACTTCTGTCCTGGGGCCTTTGCATCTACTGTTTGCTGAGCCTGAAGCATGCTTCCTGCAGAGATCCCTCTGCATTCATCCTTTCCAACCTCCTTACCCTGTTGTATTTTTCTCCATGGCATTTAGCACCACTGCTATTCTATATGTTTATTTTGTTTATTGTCTGCCTCCCCGACTGCAATGTAGACTCCTTGAGAACAGGGCTTTTTGCATGTTTGCATCATTGCTGGCTCAGTGTCTGGCCTGCGCTAGGTGCTCAGTACATATTTGTGGAATGGAAGAATGAAGAAGAGCTGGCCCAGGCTGGCCGGGAGCTCTGCAGGGCTGGGGCACTGCCAGTGTGTTCTCAGAGTCCTCATCTTTCTCCTGCAAACTACATCTCCCAGGTCCTTTTGTCTTGGGCTTCTGGCTCAGAATGGAGGATGATGAGGGAGCAAGATGCCTGGCACAGCCAGGTCCTCAGTCCACACTACCTGGTGGCTCTTTGGCTTCTTCAGCAGCGAGTGTGTCCCTTCTGATCTCACTCAGACCTGTGCCTGCCCCTGTGCCTGGAATGGCTTTCCAGTCTTTGCAGCCTATTGAAATCCTGTCTGGCTATCAACTTGGAGTTCAATGTCACCCTCCTGACACCTCCTCCAGCAGGAACCTGCTCAAATGGCCATTTGTCCATTTGGGAGTTTACCAAGGCCTCTAGGGGAGCAGTGAGCAGGAATGCCTGTTTGCAGAGCACGGCTAGGGTAGGGCTGTCCCCAGGGGTCTCCCAGGTCATGGCCAGATGAGGTCCAAATGTGCCTGTTCTCCGCTCTGAGCTTGCCATTCCCCTCTCCTCCTGCCACCCTTGCTTCTCCTTCACAGCAGTATTTTCTTTCTAAATTCCCTGACTTTTTACATCTGGCTACCCCACAGGGTTGACTCTCTTACCTGGAGACAGTGCCAGGCCCATTAGCACTTTAAAAGGCCTCGTTCTGAGCAGCAACCCCAGCCCTCTTCCCCGAAAGTCCTCAGCAGCCTCTGCACCCACATTTGCATCTCTCACATCCTCTCCCAGTTGCAGCTGCTGGACCGTCTTCCAGCCACTTTTATTTAGGCTTCAGAAGGAGGGCTGTGGCTGCCGGCAGGTCTAGCCATGCTGTTAGTGAACCGACATGAGATCAGCAGGGCACTGGAGGTAAACCTCTGCCCTAAGTCGCCAAAAATAAATTTCAGTTTGGCTCCAGAACCTGGCTCTGTTCTTTGTCTGCCTGCGGGAGATCTCGGGAGTGCCTAGATACTCAGTTGCACAGTGAAAATCTGATGTAGGAAGTACTGAAAAATTACCCAGCCTCAGTCTCCCTTTCCCTCCCCTCCCTCAGCCCCCTTAGGTGTAAAAGGCAGGATACCTCTTGGGTTGATGCAAATTACTGTATTTCATCAGCTCTAAGACACCATTGATTTGAAATGGAACATTATTTTAGGCACCATTAAGGAAAAAATTACTGCTGATTAAACTAGGATAGGCTATTGATTGTTAGCCTTATCCCAATTAAAATGTGAAAAGAAATGCATCTTTAGCATAGATGAAATACAGCCATCGTCTAGGTTGGAGCTGCCCCTTCCCAGCCACTCCCTGGAAAGGAAGGAACCAGAAGTTTGCTTCGAACCCAAAGGCTTTCAGCTGCCACTCCTGGCAGGGCCGTCTGCGCGAGAGTACACAGAGATGGTGGTAATATCAACAGAGGACTCAGGTAAGTGGAGAGGGGGATCCTGTCAGCAAAAAGTTGAAAGCCATGTACCACCCATGGAGCCCGCGGACACAGAAGTCACAAGCCCACACCACTGTCTTGTCAGCCCAGAACACCATGGGTGACCTCAGCCCCCTTCCCACCGAGCGGAGTCACGTGGGACTAGTCGCGGGGTGGGGCGGGGCAGGGGCGGGGAATGGTCCTAACCAGGCGTGGGATTACTCAACTTCCCTGTGTCCAGGGCTGATCTCAGCTCCCCGGAGAGGAGGGGGGCGGGCGGTGGGGGCAGCCTCGTCCTCTGGCTTTCCGAGAGGAAAAACGGAAGCCTGCAACCTGGGGCTGTAAACACAGTCCGAGGAACAGGATGCTATAGGAGGGATGGACAAAGGAGCGGGGCCAGGAAAAACCCAAACAACTGAATGGGATGCTTGAGAGGCGTTGCGCTTGGAAAGTTTATGTGGTATCTATGTTTCTACAATTTTTATAAAAAGAGCAGCTAAAAGAGACAAGGACTGGGCGGGCCACGGTGGCTCAGCAAGCAGAGTTCTCACTTGCCATGTGGGGACCCGGGGTCTGATTCCTGATGCCTGCCCATGCAGAAAAAAAGAGACAAGGAGAATTAAATGCAATAGCTGATCCTGGACTGGATCTATCAAGAGAGGAGAAAAGGCTCAAAACATTATTGAGGCAAATGAAAAAATTGGAATATAGGCTTTACATCAACCTTAAATTTCTTGAACTTGGTAACTGTTCTTCAGGTGGTTATATAATATCCTTGTTCTTAGGGAATGTACATAGAAGTATTATGTGTTCAAGGAGCACAGTGTATACAATCTATCCTCTAGTGTGCAGAAAATAGGAGACAGAGCGCTAGATGGATAGAATGATAGATGGATAGATAGAATGATATGGCAAATGTGGCAAAAAGTTAAAATCTGTGGATCTGGCTATCTGGTGTGTGTGTGTGTGTTGGAGTTCTCTGTGGGTGTTTTGCATTATTTTTGCAACTGTCCTGTAAGTATGAAATTATTTCAAAATAAAAAGTTTAAAGAAAAAAACAAAACTCAAAAGAGGAGCATCCAGTTGCAGTAGGAGGGACCTGAGTGAGATCTGCGGTAGGACAGGGCCTGGGCAACTCACACTTGGGAGACCATAGAATGGCGAGGTGTGCAGCCCCCTCAGCACTCAGGGGCCCATTTTCCCAGCTCTGGGGAGCCCTGGCAGCCCACAGCTCCCCGCTGAGCCCTCCTTCCTGCCATTGCTCTTGGGTGAAGAGAGGCTCTTTGCTCAAGTTACACCCATTTTCTGGGAGCAGTTTGTGCTCAAGGACTGGTAAATGCAGTGTCAGTGACAGGCCACCTCGCGCAGTGTGGTGCAGTGCTGCAGGGCCATTCCAGCTCTCAGCTCCCTGGAGGGTCCGTGAGAACTGAACTCTTGGGTATAAAGAAACCAGAAGTTAGATACTCTGGAAAATTCTGGGCTTCCAGAAAGGGAGACCCCAGAGAATGGTGCCTCACATGAGGATTAGGCCAAATGTGGAATCAGCCAGCCATTTCAGAGAAAGCTAGGATTGGAGATGGAGTTGTCCAGGAAGGATTTGTGGAAACGCCTTCTGGCTGAGGGGCATGATCCAAGCATATTGCATAAAAATCCAACAAGAGAGCTGTGGGACCTGTATAAACAGAACCACTTTACCGGGAGTCGGCCTTCTAGACTCTCCCACAGGTGTTGGTCCCAAGAGCGCTTGCCAGTAAGCCCCCTGCCCACAAACCTCCGTCTTAGTGTCAGAGATGCTAAGTGAAAAAAGAGGGAGGCAGCAACTGACCTGTGCTGAGTCCTGCTCTGAGGTTGGGGGTGGCCGGGACAACATCTGGAGATCCCTCCCCAGGTTCTGGGTCCTCTGGGTAGGAGTGGGCTCTGGGAGGCTCCTGGGAACATCTTCCCGATGGGCCCCAGCTCCTCAGCTCCTCATGATACAGGAGGAGAAGCAGTGGATATGTCAGGGAGCTGGACCTTGTCATGGGCCAGGGCGTGCAGCAGAGCCCTGGCAGGGGGCTCGAGGACTTCTGACAGGTGTTGCAGCTGCTGGGGACCACAGGCCCACGTGCCTATGTGCACAGCAGAGCAGAGCAGATTTGAGCCATGCACAGAGCCCAGGCTTGGCCAGTGCATAGGTCTGTGTATGATAGAATGTTTAGGTATATGCAATATCCAAGTGTGTGCAGGGAGGTATGAGGAAGTTTGTGTGTGCTGATACATGGCATGGGAGCACGTGGTTTTGAGCATGCAGAGATGCTCAGTGTGTGTAGGCGTGAGTGTGTGCACACAGGCCTGTATGTTTATAAATGCGTGTGTGGGTACAGACAACTCATCGAGGAAATCCGCCCCACGTACCGTCTTCCTTGCCAGTTCTAGCCTCTCTCATGCCTCTGCCTAAGCTGTCTTGAGCCCACTTCCCTCCTGTGTCTCAGCCTCTTCCAGGAAGCCTTCTTTGGTGAAGCCAAGCCAAATTCAAAGCCAGCCTTCCTTGTCACTGTGCTTTCTCATCAAAACAATTTACTTTACTGCTTGGGCTTCTGTATCTGCTTTTTGTCTTTATTAGACCGAGAGTCTCCTGGGAGGTTCCCAAGCAGGGGAGCTGCCTCTCCCATCGGGCCAGGAACTCCTCCTAACTCTGTCTCCCAGACTGAGCTCAACAAGCCCCATGGACGATTCCCCGAGTAAAAGTGGAGACCAGCACCACTCTCCCTGCCCTGAGCTCAGCCGCCTTCCTGTGGTGATGCTGTGTAGGATGGATGGGCCAACAGGATGGGTGGTGGGCGTCAGGAGACCTGGGTTCCCTTCTTGCCTCTGAATGGGACTTAGGAAAACTTATGTCTTTAGGGTTCCAGAAGACTCATCCATAATGTAAGGGGTTAGACAGATGCCCCAGGGCACCTCACTGTCTGCCTTTTTGCTGCACAACTTCGCAGGCAACGAGGTTCCAGGGCCCTGCATGGCCATTGTCAATGCCCCTGACCCTAGAGGGCCCACCCATTCCAATTTTTCTTTTTCTTTTTTGGGTGCATGGTCCTGGAATCGAGCCCAGGTCTCCCACATGGAAGGTGGGCATTCTACCACTGAGCCACCTGTGCACCACTGCCCGTCCCCATGTTAAGCTTGTCAGTTGACCTGGGGCCAGTGATCCCCTTCTCCTCAGCCAAGGGGAGGGAATGTGGAGAGCCAGCTGGCCACATGTCCTGGGTTATTACATTGCAAAGGCTGACAAAAGCCATCAGACCAATATCGTTTATTAGGAGATTAAAAACCAATGAGAGCAGTTGGGGTTCTGACCCAGAGTCTTTTTTAATTTAATTTCTTTTGCCGCTCAAATCATAACATTCCAAAATGATGAAAGTAGCTGTGTTTGCTCAAGGGTTTTATCGTTAATTGATTTGGCTGAAGTTTTTCCAGGAGCCACATCTTTTGGAACATGTTTTTCATTTTAAGCCTCCAGACTCAGTGAGAAGGGGAGAGGCAAGACATGCAGGGCAGCAGCGGGCAGTGAGGGACACCCCTGCAAGCATCTCTGATAGAGGTCAGCAGGCCCAGGTACTGGGCAGAAGCCCCACTGGGAATTTGCCAGCGTTTATTGCTCTAGCATCAGGAGCCAGCTTCTCTGCAGTCTTGGATCTCAAGGGTTAGAGCCTACTGGGATGTCCCCCAACCCTGAGCAGGAGAGCCTGGCAGGTGTCCTGCAGAAGGCTGACAGCCTTTGATTGGGGTGGTCAAGATTCTGGCCACATGTCATCCGCTAGGCGTGTGCAATTCAGTGGAGGTCAGAGTCCCATCTAACCCTACTTCCCTAGATCTCCACTGTCTCCCATCCTCCCCATGCTCCATCTCCATCATAACCCTTTGCGACAGTGCTGCAATCTCAACACCCCCACTGAGACTGTGAGGTCCCCAGACCTACTGCCCCCGCTCACTGCCCTTGGTTCCCACAATGCCCCAGGCTGGGCCTCAGACCTGTCAGCAGCTGGTCAGGGCTCTGGGCTGGGTGATGGAAGAGGGGCATTTGTATTTAGCCTTAAGGGATGAGTAAGGTTTGTTTTTTTTTTTTTTTAAGTAATAATGTTTATTTAACTTTTGATTATATAAGTACTATATGTGCTTTTTGTAGAATGCTTGAAAAATGCAGATAAGTACTGTGTCAGAGCCCTTTTGGTTGCATGTGAAGGGACACCAATCGGAGTGCCCCTGGACTAGGGGTGCTGGGCCGTTGCCTGGTGACCAGGAGGGGCTGGAGTGTGTACAGACACGTCCAGTAGGCCTGGTTTTCCTTAGGTCCCTCTCCACCTTCAATCCTCCTTCTCTCCCTTAGTGTTCATGTTCGTTCATCTCAGGCTGCTTGTCTCTAAGGGGATAACATATTCATGAGCAAGCAGAAATGAACTGCTTTCCTTTAGCTCCACTTCGCTAACTCCCCAGGGAAGGGCTCTGATTGGCCTGGCCTGGGTCACATGCCTAGCCCTGGGCCAATCACTGTCTGTGGGGCGGGGTCAGGTAACAGACCAGCGCCCCTATTGTGACCGCGAGCAGGTGGGGGAGAGGAGGAGGGGAGGAGGGTAGGAGGGTGGGTGGGTGGAGCGGAGGGTCCCAAAGTGGGGAAGGCAGACAGGGGCCTCTCCCCAAACTAAGTGTTCTATTACTGTAAAGAAGAAAATAAAACTACTTGTTGAACCACGTTAACATTTGGGCGTTGTTCAGGCCCATATATTTTCTGATCAGAAGGCGAACGCCTCTGTAGCTGTTTGACAAAGGCATTTAACAGAAGAGGGAAGTGGAACGGGGCACAGACATACGGCAGGATGATGTACAGCGCTGTAAACAGGGACAGGCACGTTAAAACCACCACGAGACACAGTTTCCTACTCCGCGGAGTGGCAGGAATGAAAATGTCAGGGATGTGGGAAATGGGAACGCGCCTCGCCACCCTCGCGGTCCCACTGCTTCCAAGAACAATCCAGCTTCACCTCGTAAAGATGAAGCCATGCACACGGGAGGCCCTGCTCTTGAACTCTTGGGCAGAAATCCCCGGAGACAGCCTTACCTGTGAGCACAAGGAAACGCCACAGCCAGAGTGTTTTACGGTCAAAAGTATTGGCAACAATTTCAGTGTTCATCAACCGGATAAAGGATAAATAAAGTGTGGGATACTCAGAAATGGAATTCTTGACAGCAGTTAAAATTCATGAACAAGAGCTACAGGTTATGGAGTTGGATTACACTCACAAACATATTGTTGGTTATAAAAAAAATCAAGTATAGAAAAGTCTCACTCATAGTGCTTTTTCAATTGTAAAAACGTGTGCAAATATTTATGGATATATACATGAACAGTCAACCTTGAAAATCATGCATGGGGGTGATAACCAGCTTGGAAAGAGTGGCTGTTATTGGAGAGAGAAGGGGGCTGCATAAAGAATTAGGGGGAGGCATACAAAGGATTTTTACTGTATGTGTAATGCTTTATTTCTTTGAACCATTTTCTAAAGCAAAATGAAAATACAACTGGGACCATTTATGCATTATATATAAATATGTATTATACATATGTGTGTTTGTGTGTGTGCATAAATTTAATGTCGATTTTCACCTAACATTTTACAATAAACATAACATGATTTTTAGTGGCTGTATAATATTCCCCCATGCGGATTGTACCACAATTTATGTACACATTCTTCTGTGCTTCTGTTTTTTCATACCGCTACAGATTATTTTGGGGGCCAAAAAGCTGGTATTACTGGGTCAGAGATTTGAACTATTAAGGCTTGATAATTATTGGGTTGCAACTGACAGAAAACTAGCTCAAACTGGCTTAAGTAAGAGGAGAAATGTGTTGGCTCATGTTGCTGGAAAGGCCAGAGAATGAAGGCTGCCTGAAGGGGTGATCCCATATCCTCGGGGCTCTGCCCAGCCCCTTTACACCCTCCACCCCCCACCCCTTATTTCCTCTGTATCAGCCCCATGCTCACACTCACCCTCCCACATGGCATAAAAGGTCCCCAGCAGCTCCAAGCGTTCACCATCACATATTACCTTCCTAGGGCCGCTGTAACAAATTCCCATAAAGGTGGTCGCTTAAAAGAACATAATTTATTCTCTCACGGTTTTGGAGGCCAAAAACCTGCAATGGAGGTGCCAGTGGGGCCCCACTCTCCATAGAGGTGCTGGGGGGGAATCTGCTCCTTGCCTCTTCTAGCTCTGGTGGCTGTTGACCTTCCTTGGTTTGCAGCCCCGTGGCTCCCCGCTCTGTCTTCACATTGCTTTCTCCACTGTGTGTGTCCACTCCCTCCACCTCTCTTATGAGGATACTGGTGACAGTGTTTAGGACCCACCCGAATAATCCAGGTAAACCCCTCTTCTCAAGATCTCAAGACCACACCTTTTCCCAGATTAGGTAAAATTCACAGGTTCTGGGGATCAGGAAATGAATATATCATTGGAGGGGCGCTTTTTCAGCCTACCACACTGTCTTTACAGTCCAGAGTCACAGAGGACCAGCTCAGGCCGGGGTCCTGGGGGTGGCCCCTCACTGGCCAACTCGTCAAGAGCCCATTCCTGGGCTCAGAGGCCTCGGGTGGGTCGGGTCTGGGTTACGTGCCCATCTTGCAGCTGAAGAGTGGGCCCAGCCTCGCCTCACCCCAGGGCCAGAGCGGGATTCCTGTGGGGTGGGGGGCTGCCAGGAAAACAAATCATGCGTCATGTAGAGACAGGAAGAGATCTGATGAGTCTTCTGGAAGGCAAGAGCGAAGGCTAAGTGGTTAGATACATGAAGAGGTAATCACAACAGCCTCCCACTTTTACTGAGTACTTTGCTGTTCCCCGCATTTTGCATGTGCTAATCCATTTACTTCTTGCAGCACCCTGTGAAAGAGATGCATGGTTGTTATCCCCAGTTTTACAGATGAGGAAACGGAGACTCCGAAAGGTTTAGCAACTTCCCCAGTTCTTATAGCTAAGAAGTGGTGGAGGCAGGATTCGAACCCAGGAGGTTGGCACCAGAGGGTGTGCTCTTAACTATCTCTTTGATGTGAAAAATAATATAGCTTGGGGAGAATGCAGGGTGTGCAGGCAGCGGGGATAGGGTGGTTGCGGGTGGGCTGCAGAGAGCCCAGAGACCTGCTGAGGTGCTGGGGCTCTGGTTAGGAGGAATCCTTGGTGATGGGTGGGGTGGGGGTGGAGAGGGCAGGAAGCAAGAGCTTCTGCCTCTCTTCTCTGGACTTCGGCTCCTCTGTCTTCCCAGGGAGCAGGGAGTGGCAGGCAGATGGATGATTTATTAAGGGTAGGGGAGGAAGCAGTCAGCTGAAGCTTCCAGCAGAGGAGGCTGCAGGCATAAGGCTGCCCTGGCCTCTGGCTATCACCACCCTCTGGGACCTGCTCTCAGCCAGCGGCCTGCCGGCCAACATGGCCCCTGTCAGGGGGGTTGAGCCTCGATGCCACTTGTCTCACCCAGCAAACATTCCCTCTGGGAAACCTGCAGAATGGTGTTTGTGTCAGAACTTTATTTTGAAGAGAGGGATTTCTGGGGACCCTGGTTTTTAATTCAAGCCACTAGAACTCACCCTTAAAAATGTAGCTCAGGCAGAGACCAAGCTTTGTACTCCCCTGAGACCTTATCACAGAAGGCTGTATTGACCCAGGGCTGGAGGGAGACCTGAGGGTTCCTGAGGTCCTCTCCCTGCCTCTGACTCTCCCACTTGATTTGAACTGTCTTGACTGCTTGTCCTTCAAAGGCCCAGTGAGAATGTGGGCTGGGCCTCCCAGGCCCTGAGAGCCGTTCTACTTAATGTTCCTCAGATGGGCGCATGCAGCCACACACGCAGCCACACACACTCATGCACATAGACTTGGCTCTCTAGGGCCCCTGGGCTGGTTTGAATTTGTGGACCCAGAAAAGACATGTCTTTTAATCCTCATTCAGTATTGCTGGGTGGGAGCTTTCTGGATTGTTCCCCTGGAGATGCGACCTACCCAGTTGTGGGTGGTAACTTTTGTTTAGATGGTTTCCATGGAGATGCGTCTCCACCCATTCAAGGTGATGTTGCTTACTGGAGCAACCATTTAAAAGGAAACCATTTTGGAGAAAGCTTTAGAGCCCACACAGCCAGTGACCTTTGGAGATGAAGAAGGAAAATGCCCCAGGGGGAGCTTCATGAAACAAGAAACCCCGAGAGAAAGCTAGCAGACATCACCATGTCACCATGTGTCTTCCCGGTTGAGAGAGAAACCTTGAATATCATTGGCCTTCTTGAACCAAAGTATCTTTCTCCGGATGCCTTAGTTTAGACATTTCTATAGTCTTATTTCAATTTGGACATTTTCATGGTCTTAGAACTGTAAATGTGCAACTTAATAAATTCCTCTTTTCAAAAGCCATTCCATTTCTCGTATATCACATTCCAGCATCTTTTAAATTAGAAC
Organism: Myrmecophaga tridactyla; assembly: GCA_004026745.1. Taxonomy (NCBI): domain Eukaryota; kingdom Metazoa; phylum Chordata; class Mammalia; order Pilosa; family Myrmecophagidae; genus Myrmecophaga; species Myrmecophaga tridactyla. The sequence goes on from PVIY010032656.1 coordinate 17,177, forward strand.
AGATTTTGGTACTGAGAATGGGGTGCTGCTGATCCCAAACATGTTGGAACAGCTTTTTAAATGGATAAGGGGAAGATTTTGGAGGAGCTGTGAGGTGCTTGACAGAGAAGGCCTGGAATGCTTTGGAGAGACTGTTGGTAGAAATGTGGATTCTAAAGATACCTCTAGCAAGGTCTTAGGCAGAAACGAGCATGTGTTATTGCAAACTGGAAGGAAGGCAACCATTGTTTTAAAGTTGCAGAAAATGTATCAAAACTGATAGCTGGCTTTAGATGAAAGGCAGGTTTTAAAAGCCATGAACTTGGATATTTAGCAGAAGAGTTTTGCAAAGTAAATGTGGAAAGTGCAGTCTAGTTTCTCCTTGGAGCTTATAGTGAAATGTGACAGGAAAGAGATAAGCGGAAATTGAACTCTTGGGTATAAAGAAACCAGAAACTGGTGGTCTGGAAATTCTGGGCTTCCGGAAAGGGAGACCCCAGAGAATGGTGTCCCGTGTGAGGATTTGGCCAAATGGGGAAACGGTCAGCCATTTCAGAGGAAGCCGGGATTGGAGATGGAGTTCTCCAGGAAGGACTTGTGGAAACTCCTTTTGTATGATGGCCATGATCCGAGCATATTGCATAGGAAACTAGCAAGAGTGATGTGAGATCTGTATAAACAGAACCACTGCCAGTCTGGACTAAAAGTCTCAGAAAAGGGACAAAGTGAAGGTAAAATGTCTTCAGAGGCAGAACTATGGAGACTAAGGTCTGAAGTTAAGAAGCCCTGGGCCAGGAAAGTGGACCCACTCAAGCATGTGGAGATGGTGAATTTGCCCTGAAGGTAGAGGATGGGCCTTCCACCTCATTGCAGTGGGAGAGTTGTGCCACCTCAGACCTTGGAGACAGTAGAGCACATTCCTTGGGGATTGGGGAAAGCCTGGCTGCCACCATATGGAGGAGTTGATTGTGTGCCCCAGAGATGGCAGAGAACCCAGGTGTACACCGATACTTGGAGAGAGTGAAGCCAAGAAAAAGGTGGTCTCCCCAATGACACCCAAGTTTGCATTCAGAGAGAGGCAGGCCGCTGTGCAGGCCCTTGGAAAGGGTGGGACTGCTGCTTTCTAAAGCTCCGAAGATAAATGACTCTCAGACTTTGAGATCTAATGGAGTTTGCCCTGCATGTTCTTGAGATTGCTTGAATCTGGTGATCCCTGTGTTTATTCCAGTTTCTCCCTATGGAAATGGAATATATATCCTATGACTGTCTCTCCTTTGTATGTTGACAGCAAATAACTTATTCTAAGTTTTACAGGCCCAGAGCCAGAGGAGAATTTTGCTTTTGGACAGACCATGCCTGTAGCTGACTTTGATGAGATTTTGTACTGTTTCTGACTTTGTATTGTATTTGTATTGTTACTGAAATTGTTCAACCCTTTCTGATATTGTTATGAAATGAATGTATTTTGCATTTGGAAAGAATATGTTTTTTTGGGGTCCAAAGTGTGGAATGTGTCAGTTTGAATTTGTGAACCCCAGAAAAGCCATGTCCTTTAATCTTCATTCAATATTGCTGGGTGGGAGCATTTTAATTGTTCCCATGGAGATATGACCCACCCAATTGTGGGTGGTAAATTTGATTAGATGGTTTCCATGGAGATGTGTTCCATCCATTCAGGGTGGAGTTGCATATGAAGCCCTTTAGAAGGGAACCATTTTGGAAAAAGCTTTAGAGCCACAAAAGCCCACGCAGCCAGAGACCTTTCGAGATGAAGAAGGGAAACATCCCCAGGGGAGCTTCATGAAACAAGAAGCCCAGAGAGAAAGCTAGCAGACATTGCCATGTTAACCATGTGTCTTCCCAGTTGAGAGAGGAAACCCTGAATGCCATCAACTTTCTTGAACCAAGGTATCTTTCCTTGGATGCCTTAGAGTGGACATTTCTACAACCTTGTTTTAATTTGGACACTTTCATGGACTTAGAACTATAAACATGCAACTTAATAAATCCCCCTTTTTAAAAGCCGTTCAGTTTCTGGTATATCACATTTCTTCAGCTTGCAAACTAGAACACCCTCTGAATGCCCCCTTGCTTCCAGGCCATGCCTCAACCCAGGGCAGCAGGCTACTGGGGAGACCAGAACTGGGCTCTGAGACGTGTGCTGGGACTCAGCATCCATCGCGCTCCTTCTTGGCCTGCAGAGGCTACAGAGCAGAGCACTGGCTTGTGGGTGCCTTTGCTTCTAGGGTTCTAGATCTCAAGTTGGTTTCTGCCAATAGTCACTCTCTCATAGATTTGGAAGGCAGAGGTTAACAGGTCCCTCTGGCTGTTTGCTGATGTAGATAGGTCATGGGCATGCAGGGTATTCCTTTGGACATGTTCCAATGTCCAGTCACCAAGTATTTAGGCATGCAAGGCAGATGTGGTGGTGACAGTGGCTTCTGGACCCCAGATGGCAACCACAATGGCGTGTTCCAGTAGGGGTTCCTGGTTCCCCATCTTCCTGATGATAATTCCCTGTATTAATTCCTGCTGTGCTAGTGGGTCAGTCCAGAAGTGATGTTCCCTGAGTCACTCCTGGAGGCTCAACCTACAGCCAACTCCAAGATAACTTGGTTCAAGAAGGCCAATGAAGTTCAGGGCTTCTCACTCAACTGGAAGGGCACATGGCAAACACAGCATCATCTGCTAGCTTTCTCTCCTGGCTTCCTGTTTCATGAAGCTCCCCAGGAGCTCCTCCAAAGGTCTCTGGCTCGTGGACTCTCTGCTTCATGGTGCTGCAGCATTCTCTGCTCTCTCCAAATCTCCTTCATTCTCCAAAATGTTCCCTCTTTTATAGGACTCCAGAAACTTATCAAGGCCCACCCAAATGGGTGGAGACATGTCATCACCTAATCCAGTTTAACAACCACTCTAGATTAAATCACATCTCCAGGGAGATGATCTGATTACAGTTTCAAACATCAGTATTGAGTAGGGATTATTCTACCTTTGCGAAATGGAATTTTGATTAAAACATGGCTTTTGTAAGGGACATACATCATTTCAAATCAGCACATGAGGGGAGCATCTCCCCTAGTGGGTCAGTCCAGAAGTGATGCTCCCTGAGTCACTCCTGGAGGCTCAACCTGCAGCCAACTCCAATGATTTTGTAAGCCCCAATTCCCATATTAATTCCTTCTATGCTTAACCCCCCCACGTGGCTTCTGCCTCCTGTTCTGAACCCTGGGTGTAACAGATGCAAATGGGCTTTGTGCTAGAAGTCTGAACTTTTAGCACTAAGCTGAGATGTCATGGGGGGTGTAAATCTCAGGACAGGGGCAGCCAGGAAAGACCACATGAAAGGAAAATCACCAGTACAAAGCTCGGCAGAGAGGATGCCAACTTGGACACCACACAGAGCCCTGGGAGGGCAGAGAGGAGCTTTCTCCCTCCATGAAAATGTCAATGTTTGGGGTTCCTGGCCACATGGATCCTTGTGTGGCAGGATGACATGCTGAAGTGTTAATTCATATTCCTTAATAAACCCCCAGCCCCAACGCAGCCGTTTCCCCATTTAGTAGCTGGCAAGACAGTTGTTGTCTCAAGGAAGGGGTGACTCAGCATAAAGAGAGAAAGAAGTTGCCTGGCTTTTGAGTTTCGAAATCTGAGTCCTCAAGGGAAAAGGAAAATGACTCGTGGGTATAAATGGTTGAGTAGATTCGGGAGTACGTGGGAGGACGTAAGAGCAAGTGTCCCCCCTGTTTCCCTCCACCCCGACCCCCACATAGACACTTTTCTGGACTAGGAGTTGGGGGAGAGTCAGAGGGCAAATAAGCAGGGCTCAGAAAGTAGTTTGGGTCCCTGTGAAAGATGAGTACTGAGGTCACCATGTGACCTTTAAGCTGGGCTCACTCTGCCACTTGACTGGCTTGCTGAAAGTCGCAGTCCCAAACCCCTGAAGTCTGATCACCTAATTTCATCTTTCTCAGTCAGGCCCCAAGTCAAAAATCAGTGACCAACACACGAGGAGCTGATACCACAAGCATGGCTCTTTCCGTAGAAGGGCTGGCCCAATTCAGCGCTACAAAGGAGAAGCACGTCTCTCAGTGTGAAGGTGATTTTCTTGCAAGTGCGCTGGAAAGGACTGGGGAAATCTTCCCAAAACCAGTTCCAAGCAAGGATGTGCGTTAGGGCCTTAATAGGCAAAGGAAAGGGGGTAGCAGTCAAAAACTAAGTAATGGCTTCATGATGCATTCTTTTTTTTTTTTTTTTTTTTTGGCGGTATGTGCGCATGGTCTGGGAATTGAACCCGGGTCTCCTGCAAGGAAGACAAGCATTCTGCCCATGATGCATTCTTGTCAGGTCGGTGATGACACTGGATCTTTGTGAGAAGGACAAGGGCAAATTTTTTCAATCCTTTGTTGTTTCGAGCACGTCTTGTTGCTCCAGTTTCTTTAGATTTAGATATTGATGTGCAAGCTCTTACATGCAGGGTCTTCTTGGCTCTTTCCAAACTTTTGCCTTTTGAGGAGGAAGGCACTGATTCACTGGGCCACAGTGTGTTCTTGATGCTATTCTGTTATCTTCTTCCTGTAAGCAGAACTGAGAAGTTCTGGTTAATGTCCTTCTGGGAACTAAGCACAAAGAGTAGACTGCTAAGCTCAGCTAGGGTAAGCATATTTCCCAGCTATCACAGACTGCCCTTGGTTTGGGTGACCGCCTCTGGTCTAATCAGCCAGGAGCTCGGTCATGTGCCTTGAGGCTTGGAGTGTCACCCATCAGGGGCTGGGAAAGCAGGTGCGGGGAGCGGGGGCGACTTTTCTTAGGAAGGGGCTGCAGGTTGCAGGGACAGCAGATACGCTATTATCGAAATATGCAGGGCTCGTGGCTTATATATATACATATACATTTTGTGTATATGTGTGGCTCCTTTACCTCATCGATCCTTAATGGAGCTACTGAGCTGCCACTTGTAGGGAACTTGGTGTTTTGCCAGATGGAATGGTTATTTGCTTTAGATTCTTCCATGTTGCTGGAAACCACTGCTTCATTACGGATCTCAGATATCCCAACACCAAATTTCATGCTCCGGTTGCTGCTAATGCTGTGCCAGCTGGGGCCTGTCACCTGGGACCTCTGTGCCTCAGTTTCCTAATTTGGAAATGCATACACCTCTTGGGAGCTTTATGCAAAATCTGCAAGTGTCAAAATGCTGTGAAAGGATGGGTCATGGTGCCTCAGCAGGCAGAGTTCTTGCCTGCCATGCCAGAGACCCGGGTTCGATTCCTGGTGCCTGCCCATTTGAAAAAAAAAAGTGCTGTGAAAAGCCCAATGCTGACCCTGTGCGTGAGCTAGTCTTCCTCTGTCCCGTCTCTCCCACAGCCAGGCCCTCGAGCCCAAGGCCTCCACCCCAGTCCCCTCCAGCCCCGGGTGGAGAGAGGAGGCGCCCCCTCCACCTGTGGAGGAGGCTCGGGGAGAGGGCTGGGATTGGCGCTGTGCTGACGGAGCCTCTCTCCCTGTGATGGATGGCCCCCAGGCTGGAGCTGCAGTTCCAATTTGCTCCCCATTTGAGCAGTCGCTTTACCCACAATTCAACTTGTCAGGGCCACAAATCACTCTGAGCAAACAGATCAAGGAGGTGGTGGAGGCTGGGCATCGAGTCGGGAGGCAGGGGGCACAGTGGCAGCTGTGGGTCCAGGGCTGGGGAGAGAGCCCATGGGCGCTGAGAATGCCCTTACTTCAGGGGTTGGAATGCAGATTATATGAGATTTGGTCCATCCTTGGCGTTCTTTTCCTTCCACACCTACTTACCTCAAGCACCAGCCATTCCCACGGTTCCAGATGGTCAACTCTATAATCCAGTCCAAATCCCAGTTCTCTGCCTAGGTGTCTTTCCAGCTCCCTGGAAATAAGTATGGTGAACCCTGTGCTTATTGCCCAATGCCCCAAACTGTCCCCTGGCCCAGTTAAACCATCCTGGATCCACTTGTGCTTAGAAATCTCCAGGGCTTTCCACTGCCTCCTGCCACATGGCCCTACGTTGTGGGACTGGTTTCTTTGGGACTGACCCACCTCCCGGTCATCATTAGAGTTGGGTTAGTCATTCATTCATTCAGTCCGAAAACATTTATTGAGCATTTTACTATTCATATCAGTGAGCAAAACTGGGGACCATAGTCCAGATAGGATGGCAGACATTAATCAAGCAAGTAGACAGCTTCTTCAAATTGAGACAGTGGCTGAGCAGGGAAGATCCTGAGAGCAATGAGGGTATGGGGTTGGATTGGTCTTCCAGGTCTTCAGTATCCCTCCTCTCCTTACCTGTAATGCTTTGCCTAGGCTTACCTCCTCCAGGAAGCCTTCCCGATTGTCCTGCCCATATACCCCCATTCATGGGCAATTCATGGTGGGTCTCTGGAGTCAGGACTTCTGGTGGCGACTTTCTTTCCTTTTTTTTTAATCGTGGGAGTTAATTTGACTTCTTTTCAAAACATTTTTTTAACTGTGAAATATAACATATATACAAAAAGGCAATAAATTCGAAAGAAAATTGTAACAAGTAGTTATAGAACAAATTTCAGAGTTTGGTATGGGTTACAGTTCTACAATTTTAGGTTTTTCCTTCTAGTTGCTCCAAGACGCTGGAGACTGAAAGAAATATCATTATAATGATTTAGCAGTCATATTCATTTGTTAAAATCCTATCTTCAGGACGGGCCGTGGTGGCTCAGCAGGCAGAATTCTCACCTGCCACGCTGGAGACCTGGGTTCGATTCCCAGTGCCTGCCCAGGCAAAAAAAAAAAAAAAAAAATTATAAAATCCCATCTTCTTTGTTACAACTCCTCCTTTGCCTTTGATCCTTCTCTCAGTCTTTAAGGGTATTTGGGCTATGCCCATTCTAACTTTTTCATGTTGGAAAGGCTGCCAATAATGTGGCCTGGGGGTGGAACTAGTTGATGTTCTTAGAGAGGCTGGTCCCTCTCGGTTTCAGGACTTACCTGGCCTAGGAGCCTGTTTGGAGGCTATAGGTTTCTGGAAGGTAATCCTAGTGAGTGAAACTTCTGAAGAATCTCAGTAAAGCCTTAGGTGTTCTTTAGGGTTGACAGGAATGGTTTTGGCAAATTTGATTAGCAATAGCTAGCTGAAGCTAGCATAAGAGTAGCCTCCAGAATAGCCTCTCCATTCTATTAACTCTCTTAGCCACTGATACTTTGCTACATTTCTTTTTCCTCTTTTGGTCAGAAAGGTGTTTCGATCCCATGGTGCCAGAGCCAGGCCCCTCCCTGGGAGTCATGTCCCACGCTGCCAGAGAGACTTTCCTGGCAGTGTCTTTCTGTTAGAACAAGGATTCCCAAAGGAGAGACTCTCTCCAATATGGGGATGGGGGAGGGGACAGGGGGCCTGCCTGCCTGCCCACATATGGCCTGGGTACCACTGGTGCCTCCTCAGAACTCAGCTCAGATGTTTCCTCCTCTAGGAAGTCTTCCTTGGCATATGGCTTGGGCCTGGAGCCCCTCCTTTGGCCGCCCCCTGCTCCCCATCCCCAGGCTCAGAGGGTTTTGGAGCTGCCCCCCCACACACACACCTACCTGGTGCCTCTTGGGCTTTTAGCTTTCCTCCAGGGCCAACATCATTTCCCAAAGATCTCTCCTGAAGATTGGCTCCTGCCCTGGGTCTCCCCCCACCTCTGGCCTCGGCTAATGATGATGAAGAGGCAGAGAAAGAAGCCCTGTGATCTACTGCAGCTGCCTCCTCTTTGATGGATTTCCCAGACTCAAGATATCACTTTCTGTGGCCAGGTCAGTGTTCCTGGATTCATCTCGCTGAGGGAGCTGCTGCTGGTGCAGTTGCCTCTTGGAATGATCTGGGAACAGTGACCTCCTGGGTTCCTTGTGAGGCTGGGCCCTGGGAGGTGGCTGGTGGTGAGACTTAGGTACCACGGATGTCAGGAGCCGGACCCAGAGCCCTGTGAGGCTAGAGGAGCTGGGGTCAGAGAAAGTGAGGGCCGACTCTGAACTCAGATGCATGTTTACCCCTCTGCAGAATGGGTGGAGGCACTGACACCACCCCACCTTCTAGTGACCAGAAGTTGGAGGGGTGATGCAAGGAGGGAGACCTGAGCCCCTGGCAAGCTTCCCCTAACCCTTGGGGTTCTGGAAGGCAGAGGTGGCCCATCGCCCATCCCGGTCAGGCCTGGACAGCCTCTAGTGAACTCCTATAAACAGAGCAGGCCCACTTTCATTCACTTCAGTGTGTGAACGTCTGCTTTTAGACAGGAACCAAATTGGGGAACAACTGTTCTCTGCAGAGAGGAATTCATTCCAAGACCCTCAGCGATGCAATTTTCTGGTGCATTTCAACAAGGATTCCTTTGCCTGGCATTGATTTATGCTCCCAACCTTTCAGGCACTCGTGGCTTGGATGAAGGGAGGACTGCACATGGGAGGGGCCTGCTCAGCTGCTCAGCAGAGATCCACCTGCCCACCAGCCGCGTGGGAGCTGGCAGGAGTGAGGCGGCAGCTGGGGCTCCTGATTCCCTTCGGGGGAGTGGGTTCACATGTCTGCTTCCCAGGGTGGGCTGTTACTTAGAGACCTGGGGGGTTGGACCTTGGCAATGCCCCATGGTTGTAGGAGGGAGCAGAGAAAAGCTGCTTCCACCCCCAAGGCTCCTCTCCCCCCTTCTCTGGCTTCTCTCAAAGCCCTCCCTTTTGAATCGTCTTGCGTTTTTATCTCTCCTCTCCCTGCTCTTTGCCTCCCCCCTCCCTCGTATTTTGCTTCCCACCTGTGCTATAACATCTCCACCACCCTTCGTCCTTCTCCACCCCTGCTCAGGGTGGGTCTGCAGCAGCAGCTCACTGCCCTTTTGGCTTCTGTTTGGGTTTGGCCAATGGGAGGCACCTGCAGGAAGTTGGAGATGGGAGCGCTGTCGGGATGGGCATTTATCCCTGGGCTCCGGCCCTGCTGGGTGACAGCACCAAAGGCCCTGGGAGCTCCTTCTTTGGTCTCTCCCCTTCCTTCAGCCCTTTTCCTTTTTCTTTTTCTTTTCTTCCCGGATCCCCTCCTGTTCTGCTAGAAGGGGGCTGTCCGGGCAGAACAGGGCCTCTCAGGCCAGGCTCCTGGGGTGATGGTGGTGTGGGACGACCTGAAGTCCTGGGCATGGTGAGACCCAGCCACTCGGGAGATTCTGAAATTCAGTTATGGGTGATTCACCCAGAGGTGCACAGGCCCAGGCGTGAGGCTTCAGGCTGATCAAACCCTCAGGAAGCAGATTTATAAAACAGACCCGGTCCTGCAATTTTATCTAACCAAGGGTTATGCACCTGGTGGGACAGACATTTCCAGTCATTTTCCCAGGACACCCCCTTCCAGGGGACCAGCTTGGGATGGGAAGAGAAATTCGGTTCCTTGCAGCATTTTCCACAAAACATTAATTCCACAAAATGTAACTTCCATGGTTAAGTAAGTTAGAGAAATATTGCATTCTGCAGATTTCCACCGGGCACCATTCTATTAAAGGCTCTGAGAGGCTCTGCAGTAAAGAACATCTTATTTAATATGTGTTTGGCCCAGTGTCCCCAAGGCTGGATCAGGAAACTGAATAATTTCCCCCCACCCCCCACCCCAAGGAATGAGTTCTTGAGACGAGGGTTCCACAGAACACCCTTTGGGAAACCTTGATCTCAGGTCCAGCATGTAGGGCTCAGCGCTGCAGAGAAATGAGAGCAGGCTGGAGTTCTGGCTTTGGCCTTTACTACTGACAGTGAAGTTATGGGAAAAGCATTTACCATCTTTCAAGCCTTGATTATGTCTTCTTTAAGAAGGGAAGAATGCATTGCTCTGAGGATTCAAGAAGATAATCATACCTGAGTTAAGACTCTTGGTTGCAAGTAAGAGGATTCACATTAAGTAAAAAGGTAATTTGTTGGAAAGGTGCCGTATGTGCTCGCGGCACCCTGGGGAGGAGGGCAGCCTGCACGCCCAGAACCAGGGGGCGAGTGCTGTCCTCCAATGTCCGTGCTCCATCCCTCATCCCTTCTCTCTGCACATCTGCTTCCTCCGTCTTCCTCTGCTAACCATGTTTAATGCTTCCAGGCACGCAGGGCAGATGCACCCTCCCCTGATCCCCACAGCAGCTTCTGAGTTCCCATCACCTCTTCCTCGCTACAGTTGGACCAAGACTAGCATCCATCAGGACATATTCCAAATCCCTAAGAGAGATAAGCCGACTGACTCAGCTGTCCAAGTGTCCAAGGGGTCGGGTCATGCGCACGGCGGCTGCCCCACGGCCCCTCTGTTCCAGGTGCAGGGCTCAGCTGGGACCCAGGCTGAGCAGGTCCTTCCGAGGATGCCTGCTGCAATGTGCGAAGTGCCTGAAGGCAGGGCAAGTGCCCAGCAAGTGTAGCCTGTGTGACTCTGAGAATTCTGAGACTTTGGTTGAGAAGGAAGTGGGGTTTGGGTTTGGCCATAACAAGGATCCACTATCCATCCAGAAGAGCTCACTCCACCCTCAAAGCACCGGTTCTCAGACTTCCAAGGGCACAAATTTTCTGAACATAGGACACAAAAATGTTCCCTGAAGAGGGGGAAAATTTTTGATATTTCAGAATATATTAAAATTTCAAACTTCTCATCAAAAGAGATCATTAAGAGTAAAAAGGCAAGACATGAGGTGGAAGAAGATATTTTAAATACATACAACCAACAAAGGACTGGAATCCAGAATATGTAAAGACTTCCTATAAATCAATAAGGAAGAGACAGACAATTCAATAAAAAGAATTGGCAAGCCACCCGAGCAGGCACTTCACAAAAGACAATGCCCAATTGACCGATAAACATAAGAAAATGTGCTCAACATCATTAGTCATCAGAGAACTGCAAGTTGACATATAAATTACCACAACCCACGTGCCGGAACGACTGAAAGGAGAGATCCTTGGGGTGGCAGTGGAGGGGAGCAACGGGAACTCAGGAGCTGCTGATGGAAGTCTAAACAGGTATGGCCAAGTGGGAAAATCATTTGGCAGCATCTATTAAACCCTAACACATGCAGGCCCTGAGATGCAGCAGTTCCACTTGCAGATACATACCCATCAAGAATGGGTACAAACGTCCGCAGAGCTCCCTGTAGTAAAATTTCCAAAGCATCACTATTTTCGATATCCCAAAGCTGGAAACAACTCAACGCCCATCAACAGTAGGACACATCTACACTGTGGCACCATCATAGGCTGGACTACTACTCAGCAGTGAGAATAAATGAACCATAAATGCGCATAAAAACATGGATGAATCTCACAATGTTGAGTGGAAAAAGGCAGACGCAAAAGTGTCTGTATGATTCCACACATACGGTGTTGAAAAGCTTGCCAACTGATCAATGCTGTTAGAGGTCTGATTGTGGTTAACCTTTCAGGAGGTTGGGGATTGGAAAAGGGCATGAGGGGGGCTTTTGAGGGGCCATTAATGTTTCTTGATCTGGATACCCATTTTTACAAACACGTGTAATTTGTGAAAATGAATTGGGCAATTAATTTCTTTTTTTTGGGTGGGGGGGCATGGGCAGACTCTGAGAATCGAACCCGGATCTCCAGCATGACAGGCAAGAATTCTGCCACTGAGCCACTGGTGCACCGCCCAGCAATTTACTTCTAACCTGTACACTTT
>PVIY010032657.1:0-20642 GCA_004026745.1 Myrmecophaga tridactyla
ATGGAATGATCACATGTTAATGTTTTAGTTTGTTTGTTAAATTTTTTAAACTAATAAATAAATAAATTTAAAAAAATCAGTTTCACCAAAAAAAAAAAAAGAAGTTGGGTACTGGATCTGACAGGGCTAACATCACCATGATGGCTGGAAAATGGACCATGACCCACCCAAGGAAATATACCTGAAGAAGGGAAAAAAACAATCCACGTGACAGCTGTGGAGCACAGACCCTGCGTTGCCACAAAGTCTTTTCTTTTTGCATTAGGATGGGAACCTGTTCATTAGGTTTGAGCTCAAAGCCAAGAGAGAAAGAAAAACAAAGAAGTGGGTGTCCTCTTCTAATAAATCCTTAAACACGTTTATGAAGGTTTAGCTGAGAGGCCTTCCAGTTTAGAACAACCAACTGGACACTCCCTGGGCAATCAAAAAATAAAGTAGTTTATTTATGCAGAGACTGGGCATGATAAATTCTGTCTGGATATGTTCTTAAATAGCAGGAGGCTTCGGACACCAAAAGGAAAATTGGGGTGAGATTTGGGAAGATTACCACCTGTAGAGGCTAAATGCAAAGGCTGATAGCTCAGTCATAAACCGGTCCACAAGGGCTCATTTTCAATTCTCCCTCTCAGCAGCCACACAGAACCATTACTGCTTCTTGCAATATTGCATTCTGGGCGCCAAGTTAAGATTTCATGTCTTGTGACTTTTCTGCCTTGTAGATATTGGCTTGTCAATTGGGTTTCATGGGTCTAGGGAGATAGGGAATGAATACTTTTATTTTATTTCATTTTTCTGAGGGATTGGCAGTGGGGGATTCAGCTTCTTTGGAGTTAGTTTTCTGCAGTTGCTTTGATGCGTGTATCTGAGTGTAGGAAGGTGTGCCCTACAGGGAGGAAGTCTGTGGTTCTCGATGCAAGGTCTAAGTTATTCCTCCTGCCTAGGATTATGCAAGGCTCATTTGGGGGAAAGTGGGTAGAGAAAGCCTGAGATGGGGAAGGTCCAGCCCCAGGGACTAGGATCCAGACTCCTTTTCATCCCCTCCCCTGAATACACACATCTCCAGCCTGAATCCACAAGCTGCACAGGGTTTCTGCAGAAAGGTGTTGCTGATGAAAAGTGACTGTCCTGGCTGCCATGTGAGTGTGATTAGGAAACAGACAGGAGGTTCCTTGAGGGACTGAGCAAGGCTTAAGCAGGAGATCTCCACCCTTTGGTTTATACCCACATGGGGAGAGTGAAGCCAATGTGAATTCCTTTGGAAAACAGAAATGATATTTCCTTCACCAACAAACAGCATTATCTAGGTCTGTAAGTTATCAGAGCCTTGGGGACAGTTGTCTTGATAACAGAAGCCTAAAAATCTATCTGGAAAAATCCGAGTAATTGAGGGCAAAGAGCTTTTGATGTTAAATAGTCAGAACAATGGTCTCCTGTTCTAATTTTTTCCAGCTGGTAGTTCAAGGACTAACCCCTTCCAAGGAGTGTGAAATGTGATACTATGTTATGGCATTCAGCTTGTTGAAGAGTAAGAAGGAATAAAGAATTGTTCTTCGGTTTCCCAACTTTTAATATTCTAGGAACTTTTCTGGAAAGGAATTGAATTATTTAGATAACTTGACAGAAAGAATGAAGAAAAATCATGCAACCCTCTGACATTATATATATATCAGATGGTGATGACCACAAAATAACAGGGATTAGGTCTGTGCTTTTAGAACTATTTCTGAAAATTTTATTATCAGGGGGTCTGTAGTCATAGAAACATGCTCATGCATATCTATAACTTCACCTGCATTAATTTTGGGCTCAGTTGGTATCTCAGCCATCACATATATTAATTATACTTTGAAACTATGACAAAGCTCTTAATTGATGCACACAGATACAATTAGCCCTTCTCTGCAAGGCCAGATCTAGAAGAAAAGACTGTGGAATAGCCTAGCCCTTCAGATGACATATACACATGCCTCCAGCCATTCTCATACAGGAAGGGACACGCTGTATCTATTGCCAGTAATAAATGGACGTAGTGGGAAATAGCCCTTCTTCTCTCTTTCCAAACATGTAAAACCTTCAGTGCTGTGGTACAATGATTGTGCTGATAATCACATTAATAACCTCATACTGTTATGCTTTGGGATTTATAAAGTGCTTTTCACTTACATTATTTTTGACCCCTGCCTCGCCATCCTGCCTGGTATAATTAGCCTCATTTGACGGTTAACAAGGAAAGCTTGATTTATTGGTAGAGTCCATAATCTGTTAGCCAGTAGGTAACTTCTGACCCTACAGTGCAGCATGCACAGTGTTTAGAAATGGTGACTGAGTTAGGAACATGAAAAGGTCCAATTTTTTTTGTGTAGAAATCTGGATTTCCAACTTCTCTTTAAAAGTCTCAAGGTCTGGCCACCGTTTCACTCGAGCTAAGTGGGGGTGACCCTCTTTAAGTAGGACTTGAGTGCTTCCATTTGCCACAGTCCTACTGTCACCTGCTACCAGTCACTGCACATGCTTCCTCATCAGGTTTCCTGCCTGGCCCCTGTGGATACTGGAGTTTGAAATCATCCTCCAGGAGGATAAGAAACATGCTTAAGATCAAACAGCTAACAAATGGCAGAAGAGGAAATACTAAACCAGAGTTCTGACACCCAGCCCACCCCAGCTTCAGTTTCTAGAATAGAGGCTCTGAAACTTTAGTATATATCAGAATGACCTGAGTTGGATCCCGGGATCCCAGGTATGGTGGCCAAGTATTTCTATCTTGGAACAATCACACAAGGGTGACTTGATTCAGTTTGTCTCCTTATGAAACACTATTTTGTGATAAATCACATGGGGCACTGTTCTAAGGAATCTGGAGAACTGGGTGTCCACTTGGTCCTATGTCCAAACCACTCCATATGTCTGCTTACCTCCCTGACATTGAATTACCAACTATTTGGGCACTTACAGAATATTGTGCTCTCTGGACCTGAGTGATGTAATCTTGGGGGACCTAAGAATTATTTCTAAAATGAGTTGATACTATTTGCCTTCTCTATGCTACTGGGTATTGTGAGTTTCCTCAATCATTCATTCATCACATTTATTGAACGCCTACTTTGTTACAAGCATGCTGCTTGGCTATGGGGATTCAACATGACAATTAAGAAGCGGTTGTTCAGTTGAATTGTCTGACTAATGTGACTGAGCTCTGGGCCTGGATTGACCAAAAATGTATGATATTTAACTCATGTTGGTGAGCACTGTCTTATGTGGATTCAGCATGGAGAGCACACAGCTAATGCAGTCCTATGACCCTGTGCCTTTCAAGGTTACCATCAAATATATTCAGATTCACTTGAACAAATGTCTTCTTATTCAAAGGCAATCCAAGAATTTCGTTTTCAAGACATTGCATTTATAAAAGTAGATAACTACTCACATATCAGATTTTACTACTAAATATTGCATAAAATTTACAATTGCAGAAGTATCTGCCCTTGTCTGCAGGAGTATACAGATGTATATACACCTAAGTTATGTCTTATTCCTTCTCCCACCCTTTTATTTTGAAATCCTAGGAAAATAAACAGTGAATATAAGCCCGTAGTCACCCCTAAAGTTTTGAAAACTAAGTACTTGCTACTCAAAATGTGGTCTCAGGAAAAGCTACCATCAGTACCTCTTAGACACTTGCTAGGAATGTAGACTCTTGGGCCCCCAGGCTTCATTTAACCACACCGGCAGGTCATTCCTATGCACATTCACGTCTAAAAAGCTCAAGGTTGGATTCCTTGTCTACAGCCCCCTAAATGTGGCAGTTTGGGTTGGGAGATTAAAATTATAAGGACCTTTGCTTGTAGAAAGGCTTTATAATAGAAAGTAGAAGGAGTTATAGAGTGTCTATACACTGTAGAAAGGCTTTATAATAGAAAGTAGAAGGAGTTATAGAGTGTCTATACACTGTAGAAAGGCTTTATAATAGAAAGTAGAAGGAGTTATAGAGTGTCTATGCACTGTAGAAAGGCTTTATAATAGAAAGTAGAAGGAGTTATAGAGTGTCTATACACTGTAGAAAGGCTTTATAATAGAAAGTAGAAGGAGTTATAGAGTGTCTATGCACTGACTTGTGTGGGAAAGGACTTCATGACTTTTCCCTATCTTGATTCATGAGTAAATATGGTAGGGGAGTAGGGGCACTTAGAGGATGAAAAAAGAAGACAAAGTTGAAAGCATTTTCTTACTCATTTATAACCATTATTTGTGTATGAATGGTATACTTTGTCTTTCAGATGTGTCGCCAGCATTTTCCCATTTTGATTTTTTAATTTTGCTTATAGCGTTTAGCAGAATGTTCATGTTTTTATGTAGTGAAATCATTGTATGCTTTTTTTATGTCTTAATTGTTTCTTCCTTTCCATTGAGAACAGTAGTGGCTCCCAACCTTTTGTTACACATTGTAATTACCTGGGGAGTTTTGAAAACCATTGACACTTGGACTGCCCTGTTCCCCAATCCTGATATGATTTCTCTGGGGTCCTACCTGGGTATCAGAATTTATTAAAACTCCCCAGGCCATTCTATGGTGCAGCCAAGGTTGAGAATCCCTGTCCTAAAAAGTCCTTTCCAAAGCATCATCAGATAATATTCAGGCATATGTTGTTCTAATAGTTTCATGGTTTTATTCTGTACCTATTTGTATCTTTGGTTTGTTACAATGTGAATTTGGGCTCCCTCCAGTATATATTCGAACTCCTCGAATAATAGTCTCAGTTATTTCTGCTAACATTTCCTCATCTTTGGTTAGTTTGCTGTTTATTCTCCTTTTAGCTCCTATAGATAATTGGCCTCCCAGTCAGATTCCAGAAGACCTACTACTACAATGGCAAAGGGTCAGAAAGTAACACACCACAGAAGTAATAAGGTCGCGAAACTTCCAGTCTCAAGAGTCTTAGGAAGAGGCAGGAAGGAACTGGGCTTGCAGCTTCATTTGCAAACAGTCACTATTGGAAAATTAGCCTTTCACTGACTAACTTGGTTAATGATTGAGCGAATTAGTCCATTTAGATGAACTCAACCACAGTCTTGAAAAAATCACTGAGTGGAAACTTCCACCTCAGTCATTCCACAGCCTCTAAAACTTGCTTCTTGAACAGCTGCTCTATAATTATGAGTGCTCTGCTGGTTCTGAGGCAGTTTGTGAATGGACAAAGGGGCTGTCCGGAAGCAGGCTCATCTGGTGCTGGGCACTGTGGCTTTGCTGAATGTCAGAGGTCTTTCCATGATAGAGTCCTGACGTCAGCTTGGAGACAGAGCAATATGCCATTCCCCCATAAAAAACAAATGGCAGCACTACAGAAGACTTTGCAGCCTTCTGGCAGATTTTCCAGTCTCCCATGTCTATTAGATTAGCACCCAGGACTAATGCTTTATAAACTTGACGTTCCAGACTCTAGTTTTTGCTATAAATACTCATTCTCAGCCTCACTTTGGACTCACTTAATAAAAAAACTCAAGGCAAATGGAATATATTCTTTTTCTAAATATATACTTCACTGGCATTCAGACTTTGAATTCTTCAACTTCATTCTATTCCATCATTCAAGAACCAGTAACATTTTTGACACTTGAGCTTGAAACTTGTGCTGATAAAGTCTACAGGATTCAGAGCGTGGTACTCTAAGCCATGCGTGTGGACATGCCGAAATGCAGCTCACTACAGCAGACACTGAGCCTTTGCTGTCCATTCTCACAGAATATAATAAGGGGTGGCAGATAGTGTATTGCTGCCTTCCTCTTTAGAAGAGGCCCAATACAGCCATCATCTTTACAAAAGACTTCTGTCACTGGCATGTGCTTTAGAAGTTCAGAACTCCAAATACATAACAACATGGACAAATCTCAAAAAAAAAAAAAGAAAAAGTGAAGGAAGCCAGCCTTAGAAGAATGCATTCTGTATAATTCCATTCCGATAATGTGCATAAGCAGGTAGAACTAATCTATGATGATCAAAGTCCAAACCATGGTTTACTGGGGATGGAGACCACCTGAGAAGGGACAAAGGGGAATTTGCCAGGTGATGGTAACACAACTGCACTCATTTGTTTAAATTCATCCCAGATATATTTAAGACTTGTACATTTTACTTTATATAATACTAATAAAGCATCATTAATGGAGGAGGGGAGTGTCATAGTATTTTAAAGGAAGGAGGGGCAGTGGGTAAATTTGTGTCTTAATTTTCTGGCTGCTAAAACTAATATATACAACGATTTGGCACCAAAAAAAAAAAAAAAGGAACTTAATTGGCTCACGGTTTTAAGGCTAGTAGAAATCTAAAATCAAGGCCTTCTCAAGGCGATACTTTCTTCCCCAAGGTTGGCATGCTGGGGCTGGCTCCTAGGTTTCCTTGGCCCTTGGTTCCTCTAGCACATGGTAATGTATGTGGCAGCTTCTACTGGTCTCACAGTTCTCTTCTGCTTTCTGCTGAACTTTAGCTTCTTACTTCTTTTGGCTTTCTCTCTCTGTGTTTCTGAATTTTATTCTGCTTATAAAGGACTCCAGCAATACTATTAAAACCAATCCTGATTGAGGAGGGCTACATCTTAACTGAAATCCATAGCTTTTAGAGATCCTATTTACAATGGGTTCCCACCCACAGGAATGTATTAAGATCAGCATCATGTTTGTTATAGGTGCATAATTCAACGTACCACAATTTACAAAGACCTGAAGAAGGTGGTGACTTTGGAATGGGACTTGAAGGATGAATAGTATTAAATAAGGCACAATTCTATAGGAGGGAAGAAGAGAAACTATGAGTCTTAGGTGAAGAATCAGTACTTCAATGAGCATTGTACATACACGGCAGTTGCAGTAACACTTGCAACACAGTTGTGGGCGAGACAGGAAGGCAGCTTGGGGACTTACTTTGAATTTTTTGGCAAATGTAGAGAAACTAACTGTTTCTGGGCAGGGGATTAATATGATTGTGGCTGTGCTTGGGTAAGACAAGTCTGTCCATGTACCCCATGTGTACGAGTAGGGAAAGAGGTGATGCACAGAGAGAGGTTAGGGAGCTTCTAGAGTTTCCAAACAAGCAAATTAGTAGTAGTCTGATTGAATAAAAGCCAAAGGAATTGAGAGAACAAGCACATGTAATAAATGTGTAGGAACTGTTTGTGTTGTCTGGATGTTGTAGGTAAAGGAGATAGGGAGGCATGGCTGATAGGAGGGTTCAGGAAGTCAGAAAAGAAGGAAGAAGAGCAGGTCTGAGAGGGAATGTCAGATATCAGATAAAAGAGAGAAATCAGAGCACAGCAGTAAGCACATTTTGCATGCACAGTAGACAATCAGCAAAGCTGAGAAGCTTAGACCAGAAGTTTTGAGGAGACTTTCTGAAATTATTAATTCTGAATTCTTTGAATTTCCGTTCCTTGACTGAGCTTTTAGTGCTACCCATCCAGGAAGCAAACAACAGTCACAACTTTGTCAGACATTTTCTTCTTCCTTCTTGGTATCATGATGACTCGACTTTCAAACTCTTCAAAGCAATCTAAACATTTCTTCAAAGAACATACCCTGAAGTGGCTTTTCCATCTTGACTGTGGAAATAGTCCGAACTTATGGCATGGCAATCTTAGAAAAACTGAGACATCTAAAAATTCTGTCTACCTCAGAGAGTTATTTCAAGTATTGCCTAAATTAATTAGTGTCAAATGTATTATAAGGTGTAAACCACTGAGTAAAACTGAGTAGTTGGTACTTCGTTTCATAATGGTGGAGTCCCTATATTTTGTGAAGCATTTGTTTCCTTCACCATTAAATGTTTTCCCAGGATATTCCAGAGGCAGATCAATCTTTACAAAGATTAATTTATGATTATGAAGTTTAACCTTAACTTTCCCTGAAAGATTATGGGCCTCTTTGACTGAGGTAGTGTGGAAATAAATGAGGAAGACTTGGATAATGGCTGAAATCAGGACTGAAGGAATCGTCTTTAAAGGGACTCTCTTCTTCCTAGTGTCCCCTTCTGTGTCCCAATTCTCCTGGACCTGCCAGAAGGCAGCTGTGGAGCTTTGTTTAAGGGAACACTCAGTATTGGACACGGTGGTCCCTGTACTGAATGAACAAAGACAGCTTTTTAAGTCTGCTGAGGATGATGTCGCAACTGTCAGATCAGGTTCTGTGACTACTGCCTATGACTAAAGAGTGCCGTGGAGACCCCAGGGGAGAGGCTGCTCAGAAATGCAGCCTGTCAGTCTGTGCCTTTGAGTTCTGATGCTGCCTTTGCACTCGCTGTTGCTGTCACATCTGAATCAAGTTCACATGCTGCAGTTGACCAGGCACAGGTCGACCAACCCTGTCACCACGGCGAGTAGACTGCCGGGAGGATGTCCCCAGCTAGGTGCATTCATGTCCAGTTTAAAAATCCAGATATTCTCCCTCTGTACACACCGGGTGGTATGCTTCTGTAAAGCCATGTGTGGAGATACTATCTATAAATCAAATTTATTTTTCCATTGGCTTCCTCTGGAACTTTAGAGAGGTTACACGTCTGACTGATTTTCCAATAGGAGGTGGTATCTGGCACTGCAGAATTACGGTTCTAAGGGAAATCTAGCTCTGTGTGACCAATTATTTTGTAAAGAAAAATATCCTGATAAAGTCACCTTCTAATATATCTCTTTTAGAGGTTCAGATCTTCATGTTTGCAGGGAGCATGTTTGCAAATATTCCATTTCCTAATCTCTGTATTCCCCTGACCTATGTATGCACTTCTGCTAACCAGTCTTTTGAAGAAATTTTTGTTTTGCCAGGCTGTTATCATAAAATACCCCAGCTGGCATGTGGCTTCAATAGGGGAATTTATTGTCTTATGGTTTCAGAAGCTAGAAGGCTTGCTTCCTTCTGAGGTGGGTAGTGTTTTGGCTGGCTGACACCCCTTGGGGATCCTTGCCTTTTTCATCACATGGTGATGTCCTCTCCATTCTCTTCTGGGTTCTGACTTCTCCCCCATGGCTTTCTAGTTAGAAGTCCTCCTGTAATAAGATTTGGACCTATCCTGATTCAGTTGGCCATACCTTACCTAAAGCATCTCCAAAAGAACCTATTTATATTGGGTTCCCAACCATAGGGATGAGATTACGATTAAGTTTTATTCTGGGATACATAACTCAACCTACCACAGAAGCCATTAGGAAAAAAAGAACCAAGAGTCTAAAATGCCTCAATTCACCTGGAATATTGTTACACTATTGCCACTAAATTAAGGCTGTTTCCATAGTTAAGGGAAAAATCTATTTCGGGGTATGCTCTTTGAGGAAATGATTGCATCTTATAGAAACCACTGGTTTTAATGCATGGAATGCTTAATATTTTCTTGGTTTGCCAGTAAACCCAATAGGTCTGCCATATGAGATGGGGCTTGTCATTTTCCCATGGTGCAGTGTTGAACCTTGCACAGTGAGAGGTTTGTGCACAGTGAAGACAGTAGTTGAGTGAGTGTATGAGCTGAACTGATTACTCAGCACTCATTTCAAAGTGAATATGGGGCTCACTCGCATCTATGCACACCTGCTTTATGGGGAAGAATTCTACACTAAAAGGGTATTTGTGATTAAGGGATTCTCTAAAGCATCTGGACATCTCTGTCTTGAATGTCAAAGGTTTATGCATGGTTTCCAGTTGCCGTCCTTCTTAGCGTCACTGAGCTCTGACCCATGGAGTTGTTCTATCATGTCTTCCTGGAACTGCTCTCAACCAACTGTTTTCATAGCTTTGAGAATGAATATGTATTAGTTCACCAAACATCTACAGTGTATTTACTATGTCCAAGTGCAGTTACACACTCAACAAAATAAACATGCCTGGGATAGGAACCCTGTCTTCATTTAACTGAAGACCTCTGAGAAAGAGTGACAAAAGGTCTCCTCCATATCTCTGCTAGCTTACCAAATTTGAGGTAAAGTTCAGGGCCTGAGAGGTGGAATAAGAAAAGATAATGATGAGAAAGTGATGCTCAAGTTAAATCTTACAAGACAAATAGGAGCAAGCCAAGTGGATAAGATAAGGAAGTGTATTTCAGCAAAAGATAATCACACATCAAGAGGAATCCTATAATTTACCAAAAATTTACCCTAAACCTATTTTGAATGAATCCCTGTTCTGAAATTTCCTGGTTTTGATAATGTAGTATATTTTCAAAGTGATAAATAAAGCAGATGCACTCTTCGTAGGAGTGAAAAGCTGTATTCTGGAGTCACCTCTTTAGGTTCCCTTTAAAGGTTTGCATCAAGTCTGGCTTGGGATCAGGCCGTGTGACACGGAGTGACATAAGTGGCCCTGACATAAGTGAGAGTAACTTGCAACTAGAATCACAGCGATTATGTACTGAAAACACTACATGTAAAGGCAGAAGGGTAGTCGGCAGCTTTAAGTTAAGAAATAACGAATGTTATTTTAAACACGAGGGACGATATCATCTAGAAAAGTTAATTAAAGATGCTATTTCATGAAAGAGGTTGCTGGTGAGACAGCCCCGTGTCTCAGAGTTCTTGATGAAATGGATGTAGTGTTCAACATCTTGCATGTTCTGCTTGGCCTCAGCCAAAGTTTTCTTTAATCATTGAAGAGATTTAATCCAAGCAAATCTTCCTGGTCCACTTTTCAGGATTTTCAAGTCACATCCACTATTAGCTTATGTAGGATATACAAAGTCTAAACAATTTATTTGTAAACTAGAGAGATCTACAGTTTTTTGGGGGTGGGGTGGGGGCAAGAGTAAAATTGAATCCCAACCACCCCACTCCTGGTGAAAATTTCTCAGTGTGCTTAAATGATGGTATATTCTTTCAGCTTGTAGTGGAAAAATGATTTGTCAAAATTTCTGTTGCTATTGGTTTATGTGCCTAATTGACCCAGGAAAGAAGGAGATATGTGACAATTTCATAAGTAGTTGTTGTTGGATTAGATGATGCTTCTTGAGACAACTTTTGCATCTCTTCCAGACTGTTGGCTTATATGGTTGGAATGTTCAAAGTTTGCACAATGCATATGTTAGCTTGATAATTTCCCCCCTACATATGCTTTTAGGGGGGAAAAGTGCAAAATTGTATAGTGACCAGTCCCATTTCCTGGCAAAAATTTCATAATGTGTTTAATGGTCCATTTTCAGTTTGCAGTAGGAAAAGGACTTGCGGAAGTTTTTTTCGCTCTTTGATTACTTTATTTAGGTCCTAATTCACTGAAGAAAGAAAGAAATAACTGACAATTTAGGTGACGAATAAATAGTTGTTGATGGACGGATAGATGAGGAGGTATTCTTATTATATAATACTTTTCCATGGAGAAAACACAGCAGGAGTGAAGCCCTGGACTCATTTGGCTTGGAGCCCTGGTTGGGTGGGTGGTTTGACATGTTCACTTGACCCCAGGCATCATGCAATGATCAGGGATAATCATCCCCACTCCCGGAGAAACTCGGGGCTGGATGGGCTCATTATATTTGGAGAGATCAGGACAGGACACATTTTCTTAGCATTCCTTTCACTTAGTTTAACTTGTGCTTTCATTTTATACTTTAAAAAATGTTTTGTTTTGGTATGTGTAGACCACATGACACAGGATAAGTTGCCTTTTACAGTTCTGAGCAGAAACTGATGCTTCTCTTGGATTAAAGAAGTATCTATCCAGTGTCAGCAAAGCCAACCGAGTGGAACTCTACATGTGGAAGGAGGATGTTTGGCATAATACTGATAATGGGTGCTGAGCACAATCTTGGCGTTTCCACATATGTGATTTTATTCCAGATGAAATTAATAGCAGCACCTCTGTGAACAAAAAGCAAGCATCACTTATAAGACAAATTGGGATATTTTCATTTAGACTGCTGGCAATGCTTGTTGTTATAAACATACCCCCCAAGGTGAAGGATGAGAACACTGCTAATTAAGGAAAGAGCCCTATTTATTTGAATGTAATTAAGTTGATGAGAATCAGCTGTAACAAAAGAAGCAAAAAGGTCAGCTTGAAAGATCACGGGGTACATACAAAGAAATAAAGTAATGTGGATGCCTTGTAGGAAAGAACATCAGGGTTAGAATTTTTTGTTAGCATCGTCTCACAGGCAGTTGTGCATAGCAGTCAAAATGAAAGTAGCTTGGTCTGGTTCTGAGAAGCAATTGGGAGTAGTGTAGGATCAGAAAGGGCTTAGCATTCAGGACTACAGCAATTTGTTTTGTTCCTCCCTCTCCCTATACCTCCCCCACCTCAACCATATACACTCTGTTCTGCTCCCCAGGGTCACTCATCTCCTTTTGGTCCTTTCTCTCCTACTTTCCTCACTTGCAGAAGTATTGTTTAATGAGCAAGACTTAGATTCTCTAACAGGATTTGAGGTATTTCAAATCCTGGTTCCATCCCTTGCTGTATGCTTGGACCAATTGCTCTAAACTTCTCTATGTCCTGAGTTTCTTCATGTGAACAGTGGGCTAATAATAACACCTACTTCCTCAGGTTGCTGTGAGTATTAATCACAAATTGTTCCTTGGCATGTAGTAAGTGCCATATGAGTAATTGCCCTTATTTCTGAAATATCCTGTCTTCAGGAAAGCTTTACATCACTTATCTGGAAATCCACATTTGACTCATGTGATCATTAGATGACCACACATCTTCTCTACCTTGTTTAAAATTCCACGGGCTACGTCATCTCTAAGATTTGATGCCCCTGTCGTATCCCAGGGGCATCCTTACAGCAGGTATCAATCCATATTTGTGGATGAATGGCTGCTCGATTCCACCTGACCCCGATGATCAGTCAGGACATGGTTTTGTGTTGATTCTATCAGAATATAATATATAATCCTATTTTTTGTTTATTTTTCTTAGGGTCATTCTGTAAAAATTGACATTGGCTATCAACCCTATACATGTTATTAGGAAGAAAAGTTGTTCTATTTCAGGGTTTTCTTTCTCTATTATTAATAAGAAATGAGAAAATATGCACTGAGATTATTTTTAAAAGAAATTAAAAATGAGTAAAATGTGAACAATCATTGCAAAATCCACACTAGGAAATGGATCAGAGGGCAACAGCAGTCAGGATGAGAGAGCTGTAGGAAGTAAAAGTGATATATATATATACACTGAAGAAGTTAGTGTAATCGCTCTCAACACCAACAGGGGGATTTGTGTCTGTCATTGAAATAAGGCTTTACTTAATTATATCGATGGTCATTAATTCATGTGAAATACATTCTATTTGATCATAATTTTACAGAATGGAAAAAGCAATATTCGCCTGGATCTCCTCAGTGGTTCATTTTCATTTTGTGGCATCACCCTGTCTTTTCAAATGGTGGTGTGTAAGATTGGGTTTAGATGCAAACCCACTTCCCCATATGGACGGAGTTCTTCAGCTGTGTCCTTTGTACCCTCTCAAGTACCTAGCACAAGCCAAACGTGCAGACGGCCTTCTGGCAATAGACTAAGAACAATAAAAGCTCCTGACCTGCTAGTCCAGCCAAATGGATTCTCTATATCACAGAACAAAATCCGTTGTTCTTAAAATGTAAGTCAAGTCATTTATCTTCCTTGTTTCAAATTCTCCAAAGTTCTGTCACCAGCTTTCTGAACTAAACCACACTCCCTACCACAGCTCAGGAGCCCTGCATGCCGTGACCCTGCCCCTCTTCAATCCCTGCACTTACATGCCCTGCTCTAGTTCCTTGGCTCAGTTAAGGAATTGTCCCCCTGGAGGGCCTTGTCATTGCTCTTCGTCCTTCTGAAACACTCCTGTACTCCTGGTTATCTTCCTTAGGTCTCTAATTAAACATCACCTCCTTAAAGGGACTGCCTCTAAATACATAACCTAAATTAGGTCCTATTCTATGTTTTTTTTTCTCTCTCTCAGCTAATATCACGTTTATTTTCCTTGTGATATACACACTCTTGTTTTGTTAGTGTTCTTATAGTTTAGCCTCATTCAGTGATTCTCAACCAGGGGCGATTTTGTCCTCCCTAACCCTACCTGGGGCATTTGGCCAAGTCTAAGACATTTCTGGTTGTCACACCAGGAAATGGGCATTGCTACTGGGGTCTATTAGGTAGAGGAGAGAGGGATGCTGTTAAATACCCCCTAGTGTACAGGGCAGGCCCCACCACCATCAAAGTATTTTCTGGTTGAAAATATCAATAGTGCTGGAGATGAGAAACTCTGGTCTAGCGCCACCATTATACTGAAAGCTCCCTGTAGACAGGTCCCTTCCCTGGTTTGGTCATCACCGTGATACAGAACATAGCAAGGATCCTCTTGGAGGAAGGATTTAATGATACCAAGAAGAAAAAATGTGTGCTGTGTTAGTTTGCAAGCTGCCAGAATGCAATATACCAGAACTGGAACAGCTTTTAAAAAGGGGAATTTAGTAAGTTATCAGTTTATAGTTCTAAGCCTATGAAATTGTCCAAACTAAGGTACCAACAAGAGGCTACCTTCACTCAAGAAAGGACGATAGGTCAGGAACACCTCTGTCAGCTCAGTCGTTACATGGTTGGGATCTGCTGGTCCCTTGCTCCCGTGCTGTAGTGCCTTCAGCCTCTGTTCCTGAGAGGGTTCCTCACTTTGCTTCTGCAGGGCTGGCTTTCATCTCTTGGCTTCCCCTGGCTGTCTGCAGCTTCTGGCTTACTTAACATCTCATGGTGTGGTCTGCTTGGCTCCAAGCAATTCAAACATCTGTGTCTCTGCCCTGAAGCAACTGTTCTTCAAGCTTCTATATCTGCTCTCTCTGTCACCTCTAAGGCTTCAGTCATTTCTCATTCTCTCCAAAATGTTTCCTCTTTTAAAGAATTCCAGTAAACTAATCATGATCGACCTTGAATAGGCAGTCACATCTCCATCTAATCAAAAGGTCACACCCATAATTGTGTATATCACATCTTTGTGGAGATAATGTAATCAGAAGTTTCCAACCTACAGTATTAAATCGGGATGAAAAGAAACAGCTGCTCCCACAAAATTGGATCAGGATTAAAACGTGGCTTTTTGTGGGGTACATAATACTTTCAAACTTCCACATGTGCAAAGTCACTAACGTCTGAAGCTGTCAACACCATGGCTTCAGATTCCATCATGGGTTCTCGTCCATTGGGAAGCTCTTAGGTGAAATGAGCAACCTTGTGGGATCACCCAATGATTCCACATTGCCAGGATACTTCTGCCTGAGGTTCCCCTCTGTTGGGATCCTTGTCCTTCACAAAGCCAATGACTTATGTCAGGAACCAGCTTCCCCAGAGGTCAGGCCCACAGGGCATTCGGGGAAAGTACAGTGGGCTGAGGCCGTGGCTGGTCTGGTACAGCAGCATGGCTTCCTCCTTTGACACTGCAACGTGGCATCAGAACTCAAGTCCTGCCTTCTGGTCCCAACTGATGACCAGACAAATAATCTCTGTCCCAGTAGCCAGAAGGCTGGAAAGCAGTCTGCTATGAACCAAAATAAAGGCTTCACAGTTAGGTCTTGCTTTATAACATCCAAGGCAGCGGTGATGATTATATTTGGTACTTTTAGAGAATTCACATCATCATCAGAAAAAGCATTACTCCTTGACCTCTTGTCTTGGACATGAGGCAGCAGCACACAAAACTGGATAAAGATGAACAACTAGGTAACATATATCAAATGTCTCTAAATGCCAGATAATGTCAAATATGCAGATACTACCTAGAGTCAACAGTCTGCTTCCAATTTCATATGAGTACGAAATGTGACATGAGCTTAATAGAGTACTGTGCTTTCCACCAGTACAGAGATTGCTTGGCTTTGCTGATCATGTTGAATGTTCTCAATGGAAACAGAGGTCAGCTCATCAAAGGGGGAGGCAGGATGAAGCCATTTTCTAATGAAAGCTAAGGGACAAGCCCAAACTGTTTTCCCAGTTTCAAGTGATTTCTAAGAGTCTTCAGCTAAGTGAAATAGAATACACTTTTTTATTATACCAGTCAATTTCCCCTCATTATCTTCCATCTGTCTGCTGAAGGAAGAAGCACGTCTGGCAATGCTGTCAGCGCAGAGGGTGAGCTCAATAGAGGTGCAGGTCGCAAGTGACACCTGATTTGACAATCAACGGTATCTTGTAAATTTGCATAACATTGGCCTGGTGCTGGAAATATCCTGGCAGCTCTGCTGAATCTATTGCCACGTTTTTTTGTATCTGAGCAAACATCGCAGGGACGATTCCTTAGCATGATAGAGCAGGTGGAATTCTCCTTGCCCTATCTTGCAATCTGTGCAAAGTTTTGTGGATAAAGTAATGTTCCTAAGAGGGCTGTTTTTTATGCGTTGCCCTCCAATTATTTAACCTTGAGTTTGGAAAATTCATCCTTGCCATCTGAAGTTCTAAGGAAAACTATGCACAGTATCAAGCATAAGTATAGCTGTAAACCTGAAGCTAAGTTTTGGTGTCAGATTACACTAACAATGGAACTTGCTTTAAATACCACCTCATTTCTAACTCTGAAGAGTCTAATGATTAATTCAAATTAAAACTGTTCCAAAGCCAGAGTAGTATGTGTTACAAAACATGAAAGAAAGCAGACTGAAAATTTTTATCTTTCCCCACCTATTAGCTATCTGTTCTGAGAATAAATTGAAGGTGATAATTTCCTGGGTTTTAAATCTATTTTAAAATGCACAAGGCCCAGAGAGAGGCAAAAACAATTGGAATCCAGTATAACTTTCTCATCTTTGAGACAGAATTAAAATTGTGCTAGCTTTTGAGATATTAATTTAGACTTTAGATAGTAAAGCCCCACTTACCTCGTCCAAACAATACTTAGCATAAGGTGATGCTTAAAGCTCTGTTATCAATACCACCTAATCTTCTGTTTCTGTCATCCTGTTCACTGCATTACTGTGAAATTTCATTTTACATGGAGATCAGTTTCTTGGGCAATATTAAATGATGAAAACAGCTGTCTCAAAGTCCATATATTTTAAGCTGTGATAGTCAAATCACGACCCTTCCCTAACAGGGCCTTTATAAATGATATTATCTGTGAGCCTGCTAGAATCATCCTGTCTTCTGTAGATTATTGTAGTGATTTAAAGGTGGGGGTGATGATGCAGAATATATCCTTATACCTACTCTTAACAGAACAATAGAAGGTAAAAAAATAACTAACAACCACCACCTATAGATAAGTAGTCGAATGGGTCAATCATTTCACAAAAGTGAATATTCACTGTAGATTCTGAATAATGCTTCAGTATATTCCTGGAGAGAAATATATCTAGGTTCAAATGACAAAATGGTAGTAAGAGCCTGGGGCAAGCTCTGGGTGCATACCAGGATTGTTATCACATGTGAGCCTCTCACTATCCAGAATGGCCTTCACACAGCTCCAACTTCTACTCAGTGAATCACAAATGCCACCTCCTCCAGGAAGGCCTCTCTGATGCCCCAGGTCTGAGTTAGGTGCATCTCCTCTGTGTTCCCACAGCATTGAGGGTACTTAAAGCTGGTCACACTGTGTGGTAGCTAGATTCAGTTGTCAACTTGGCCAGGTGAAGGCACCTAGCTCTGTTGCTGTGAACATGAACCAATGATACATGAACCTCATCTGTTGCTCATTACATCTGCAGTCAGCTAGGAGGCGTGCCTGCTAAAATGAATGGTTTGACTTAATTGGCTGGTGCTTAAAGGAGAGCGCGCAAGGTAGCACAGCCCAAGCAGCTCAGCATACCTCATCTCAGCACTTGCAGCTCAGCCCTGGCCTTTGGAGATGCAGAAAGGATTCATCCCAGGGAAAGTCATTGGAAACTAGAGGCCTGGAGAGAAGGCCAGCAGAGACCATCCTGTGCTTTCCCATGTAAGAAAGAAATTTAGCAGAAAGTTAGCTGCCTTTCCTCTGAAGAACTAACAAAATAAATCCCCTTTTATTAAAAGCCAGTTTGTCTCTGGTGTGTTGCATTCCGGCAGCTAGCAAACTAGAATACACTGTATGGTGATTGTCTATTTCTTGGACAATCTGAAATGGTTAGATCCCTGAGGGAAGAACTATATCTAACATAGGAGTGTTGGGTCCTCAACCCTCACACTTGGTGCAGAGGAGGTGCATAAAGCAGGACTGCTTTATGAATGCTGAAAATGAATGAAAAGTTTGTAACTCTATCAGAGCCCCCATTTTTTGGTCCACAGAGTGGACTTAATATTAAGATCAAATTAGAATTTAAAAAAGAAACAAACTCATATTTTAGGCTCTCTATAAAGGATAGGTTATTTTTCCTTTTGCATATACAACCTTTATAGGACTTGAACTTATAAAGATAACCCTGAGTTTAATAAGAAAAGGTTAAATTACATGTTGTTTTAATAGAAGACCACATTGGTTGTGGTGCAAAGACAAAGGTTCAGATTTAAGTACTTTCATTTTCTAGCTCCTTAATACCTCTGAACCTTAACTTTGATATCTGCAAAGTAGGGAAGCAACTTGCCTATCTTACTAAGTTATTGAAAAGGTCAAATGGGACCATTTAGGTTAAAATGGAAAAGAAAATGAGAAATTATAAAAAAATAATTAAATTTTACAGTGAAACTGTAAGTTAAATAGCCAGGAAAACAAAACCAATGATAATGAACATTGATTAAATGGCTGCACTGGCTACTATATTAGGTGCTTTATATATAAACTTTCATTAATCCCTAAAGGTGAGTGAGTATTATCATCTCCACTCATTCTTATGGAAGAGACAACTAACTCAGAAAGGGTAAGTAACTTGACCAAAGTCACACAGCTAGCCAACTGGTCATTGAGGGACTGAGTATATAAATAAACAATAGTTATACCATATATAAAAATAAATTGCTGAGCCAGAACTTGTAGCAACCAACCCAGGAAGTCAAACCACCATCTGCAGCAAGCAGTTCAGAAAGCCAAACCACAAATCTTGTTAACAATCAGCCTAAAGGGCCAGGAATTGATTAATAATTGACAGGTTCACTAATTTTTGTCCCTGGTTTCAATTTAGGACCAATGGGATAACGTCAAATATGTTCCCCTAACCAAACACAGAGAATGCCCCACTTCTAATTAGCAGGTCTCTAGCTTTCCCATATCAATAGGAGGCTTTTTCCTTTTTCACTACAGAGCTTTCCCACTCCTCTGTCTGCCTCTGAATCTCTGCCAAAGGCAAGTGATGGTAGCTGACTCCCTTGTTACGGCAAACTCTGCATAAATACTTTGCTTGTTCTCATTTGAGCAGTTTTTGTTTATTTTCACACATTAAAAAGAAACAATGCTGCACGTATATATATTTTATACATATAAAAAAAGACTTTTTGAATTGGAAAAGTCCTTAGAAATCTCCTGTCTAAATGACATTATATTACAGCTGAAGGAACTAAGAGGTGTGAGGGTGTCGGCAACATAGCATAGGACCATGACTCCTAGCCCAGTGCTTTCTCTGCCTTGATACGCTGAACTGTTTATATTCAAACATAGTTTTTAATATTAATTGAAATAGAGCAGAAGACTAGTTTGCCAGGCATGTACAGAGATGACGGAGGCTTGGTTCTAGTACTTCTTTCTCAACCATGGCCTGAGCAGGTCCCTAATGCAGGGAAATATATTAGGGGTCATGAGCATGGGGACCGGGCCTAAAACATGGTGGGGGCCCCAAGACTGGTACCCAGTCAGCCCTCGGGAAGGGTTTGCTACTTAGCTAACATCTATAATGTAATTGAGGTAGGTAATGCAAAAACATCTTAAGAAGAAGGAATGGTGACCTTAAATATCTTGAGATTTCAAAGAAAAATTGCCTGGAGTTCTCTAAAAAGCTTGGAAATTGTGTGTTGGGATTTAAAACTAAGATGGGAGTGAATTTTTTCCAGTAATCTATAGCAGCAAGCTTTCCGCTGTGGTGGGAGTCTGTGGTTTTAGCACTATGCAATCATCTGTGATGCTGACCTTTCCACATCTACACAGGAGAATGTATTTATTTATTTTATGGATAAGATGCTACTCTTCTGATAGGGGATAATTATTTCCCAAGATATCTAACTTTATTGAGAACATCTGGAATAGGGGAGGCGATCTCTGCTCCACCTCGACAGAAACCCGGAGTGCTGCTTTATGCCCCAGGTGACATATTAAATGCTGATGTGCCACCTAAGGCATGGGGTTGATTTCAAATATGCATTGATCAATAGGAGGGGGAAAAAACTGACTAGGTTTCTTCTTGTTTTCATCTTTATAAACTCTAAGTGTCAAAAAGTACTTTTGAGTGTGGCCTACAGCTTCTCCAGTCCTTGTTCGCATTGTCTTTGATTTGTATACTCTGACTTGGGAGGCTGCATTCCCAGTGCATGGATGAGGATGCTGAGGCTCCCCTGAAGCAGGACAGCCTGATCATGGTGGAGGTGGCACTTCAGAGTGCAGTGATCTTTCTCCCCTTAGCCATCTACTGGCTCTTTTCAGTCTCCCAAAGGACGGCAGCATAGTCATTCCAGTATGTCTCGAAAGTGACAAAGGAAAGGAGGTGCCTGTGTAGGCTTTGCTAATGTAAGACCATTGGAATGGTAGATCTTGACCTGACAAAGCATTTGATCATGTTCCCAAGATAATTTTTGGTCATTTTAGAATTGTCAGAGAATCCACTTGCCCC